>JAMYXO010005440.1:0-15473 GCA_033310375.1 Conus canariensis
CCAAAAACCCCAAACCACCCCCCGCCCCCCGGACCAAAAAGAAGAAAAGTCCACTCCCCGAAAAACAGCCCAAACTTTCGCCCTACGGTCCCTTAAAAGTTCCCTCCCAAAAGAGAAACCAAAAATTGAGAGACCGCCATTTTTTTTCCCGGGGGGGTGAAGCCCCCTTTGGGACTAATTTGGGAAAAAAGCCAAAAATGGGCAAAACCGTTTGAAAAAGAGACTGAAAAAGTAGATGTTTTTTTTAAAATTTGGTTCCCCCCGTTTTTCACGCGGGCGCGCCCCCCCGCGCGCGGGCCCGCCACACCACACACACACACACCACACAAACCAAAAAACCCCCACATCACCCCAAAACAACCCAACACAACAACACAAAAACTGGGGCGCGCCCCGCCATGCCGTTTCGCAAAAAAACAAAAAAAGAACAGAAACCCAACAAAACAAAACACAAGAAAAAACACCCGAAAACAAACAAAAACACACAAAACAACACACACAAAAACCCCACACCACACCAAAACACACAAAATAGGGCCCTTCAAACCCCAAAACCCACAAAACACAAAACCAAAAAACGCCCCCCACACACACACACAAAACACAACCCCACCCCACCACAACCAAAAACACACACACAAAACACTAAAAATCAACCAAAAAAAAGACAAATTTTTTAATTTTTTTTGAAGGGTTTGTTGGGGGTTTAAAAAAAATACAACCTTTTTTTTTATCCCCGTTCCCCCCGTCCCCCTTTTTACAGGGACTTGGGACTTTCTGAAAAAAAAAAAAAAAAAAAAACGTTTAAAAATTAATTTTAAAGAAAACCAAAAAGTAAACCCGCCCCAAAACCCAAAAAACATCATTAAAGAAAAGGGAAATTCCCAAAAAGAAAAAAAAGGGTTTCAAAAGGGGAAAAAAAATCCCCCCCCCCACACAACACAAAAACCCCACCACACACAACCACAAAACACAAAACACACACACCCCCGCACCACGCAAAAGCCCCGCCCCGCCCCCAAGCACGCCCCCCAACACGCAAAACCCAACCAAAAACCCCACACAAAACACAAACCAAAACCCCCACTGGGTTAAAAGCCCCGCGCCCCCGGCCGGCCCCCCGCGCGCCCACACACACCCACAAAACCCCAAAACCCCACAACACACGACCAAAAGCAAAGGGAAAAGGGGATTTCACACCGCCAAAAGCACGCCCACGGCCAAAAGCGCCAACAAAACACACAAAAACCCCAACATACACCAAAAACACACACAACCCCACACACACAAAACACACACACAACCCACACAACACACAACCCCCCCCACACAACACCCGCCCGGCCCGACAAACAAAAAAAACAAAAAGAAAAATAACAGAAAAAAGGATAAAAAAAATGAAAACAAAAATTTTTTTTTTAACGAAAATGGGCAACCCCCCATGACAAAAATTTTTTTAAAAGAAAAATTTAAAAAAACTGTTAAAAAATGGAAAAAAACCCCCCAAAGACCCGGGTTTTTTTGGAAAAAAAGAAAATTTGGAAAAAAAAAAAAACCCACCTTTTGGGGGGTTTAAACTGACCCAACCCCCAAAGACAAAATTTGAAAATTTAAAACCCCAACAACTGTAAAAACCTTTCCCAACCCCCATAAAAATTTTAAAAAAGAAAAAATTTAACCCAAATGTAAAAAATACAACCCTAAAAGACAAATTTTAAAGAAAATTTTAACAACCCGTAAAACCCCGAACCCAACCCCCAGACAGATTTTTAAATTTTAAAAATTTTTTAAAAAAAACTGTTTAAACCCGACAACCCTTTTTGGGCAGATTTGAAATTTAACCCAAAAACAACTGTAAAATTGGGCCCGGCCCCAGGCCCAAACCATTTTTTTTAGTTTTAATTAAATTTGGGGCCCGTGGGGGGAAAGGGGGATGGCCCCCGGGGAAAAAACCCCAAAAGAAAAGGGGCACGGCGTGGGGGGCAAAAAAAAGGGGGAAAAAGAAAGAGGGGAGAGAGAGAGGAGGGGGGGGGGGGGGGGGGGGAAATGATTGGGGAAAGGGAAAGGGAAAGGGCCGGAAAACACCGGGGGGGTCCCCAACCCCCCCCCAAAATTAAACCGCACAATGGCGATTTTTTTTTTTTTTTTTTTTTTTTTTTAAAAAACTATCGCTTTTTTCCTAAAAAGTTGGGGAAATATCAACGTTTTTTTGGGGGCCCCGGGGGGGCAAAAACATGGGGGAAAAAAAACAAGAAAAGATTAAATTCCCCGGGTTTTTTAAAAAATTTTTTATCTCCCCCATCCCCCTTTTTTAATTTTATTTATCAAACCCCAAATTAAAAATTATCATCCCCCATCCCTCCCTTATTTTTTATTTTTTCCTTCCCAAAAATTTTAATCATCATCAACTTTTTTTAAATTTTTATCATTACTATTAAATTTTTCGGTTTTTTGTTGTTGTTTTTGATTTAAAAGTTTTTTCATTTTTACTAAAATTTCTACCCAACTACTCTATTTTTTTTATTGTTGTTAGTAATTTAAACCCTTTTATTAATATTTTTTTTACCAAATTTTTTTTTTTTCTTAAATTTTTTTATGTAAAATTAATTAATTTTAATTTTTTTTGCTTATTTGTAATTTGGAAAAAAAAAAAGGGGTTTTTAAACGTTAAAAAAAAAAAAAAACGAGTTTGGCCCGTTCCCTTTTTTTTCCCCACAGCCCCCCTTTTTGTGACTGGGGCTTCCCCCTATGGTTTTTTTACGGGGTGTGTGTTGGGGGTTGTGTGGTGGTTTTGTGGGTGTTTTGTTTTGGGGTGTGTTGGGTGGTTTCGCGCCCCGCGCCCCCCCGCCCCCGGGGGCCCTTGTTGGGGCCCTTTCCCGTTTTTTCCCGGGCTGCCCTTTTTTTTCAAATGGAAAAACACGCAAGGGTGTGGGCACAAGGAAAGCGGAAAAAACCCGCCCCAGGGCTTGGGAAGGCCCCATGGTTTACCAAACACACATCAAACCCCCAAAAGAGGCACCCCCATTCCACTGCCCCTTCCCGGGTTGGTTGGGGGTGGGGGGGGGAGGGGGAGGGGGGGGAAAACCAAAACCCAAACCCCCCAAAAGGCAAAGGGCGGGGGGGGGGGGGGGGGGGAGGCAAACAAAAAAAAGCCGTTACAGACCAATTTAAAAACCCCCCCTTTCCCCCCCCCCCCCACCACCCCCCTTTTCCCCCTCCCCCCCCCCCCCCCCCCCCCCCCCCCAAACCCAAACCCCTTCTTTTTTTCCCCCCGCCTGGGCCCCCTTTTTAATTTTTCTCCCCTTTTTGGCCAAATTTCAGCCCGTTTGGGAAAAAATTTGAAAACCTTTAAAGGGGGGCACCCTGGGGAAAAACTTAAACCCAAACCCCCCCCCCCCCCAACCCCCCCCTCCCCCTCCTTTTTCTCTCTCTCTTTCCCCTTCCCCCCCCCTCCCCCTTTCCCCCCCCCCCCCCCCCCCCTTTGCCCTTTTCCCCCCCCCCCAAATTTTTTTTTTGGGGGGTTGGGGTGGGGTTGTTGGGGGGGTGAGGGGGGAAACACTCGGGGGGAGGGGGTTAAAAGGAAATTTTTCCCCCCCGCTTCCCTATTTTTTCCCCCAGTTTTTGGGAGGGGGGAAAAAGCCAAAAAAAATGGAAATGAATTAACACATGTTTTTTTTCCCCCTAAAAGGGCCCCCCTCCAAAAATATAAAGGTTTTTTTCCCTGAGAAAAAAACCCTTTTGCCGTTTGTTCCCCGTCCCCCGGTTCCCCCCCCCCGCTTTTTTCCCCTGTCCCCCCGTCCCGTTTTGTCTTCTGTCCTTTTGTTTCCCCGTCTGTCCCCGGCCCCCCGTCTGTCTCCCCCCCCCCTCTTCTCCCTCTCTCTCTCCCCTCTCTCCCCATCTCTTTTCCCCCTCCCCCCCCTGAAACGTAAAGTGGGGCCCTGCATTGGGGTGTGGTGAAGGAGCCAGAAAATTGGGACAACCCAAATGGGCTGCCCCTCTCTCATTACATCGGGGGGTCCCCGTGTGGATTGTGGATTGGGGGAACACAAGCAGCCCCAAAAAGCAGCAAACAACCACACAGCCCCAAAAGCCACACAACAAACCGGGAGCGCAACAACAAAAAGCCACAACAACCAGCGGGACAACAAACAACAACAAAAAACAGCGGCCCATAGCTTTTGGGGTTTGGGGACTGAATTAAGGGGAAAAGGAGAGGGGTTTAAAATGAAATAAGAAGGCCGGGAATTAAAAAGGGGGGGAGAGGGGGTTTAAATTGGGCTAATGGAAACGCCCGGAATTAAAGGGGGGGGAGAAAAGGTTTTTTAAAATGACCCAATGAGCGGCCCGAATCCCAAAGGGGAAAAGGGGGAAGGGGTTTAAAATGACCCAATGAGCGCCTTTGGGAACCCCACAATTTTTTGTCCCGGGGAAAAAAAAAAAAGGGAGGGGAGAGAAAAGAGAAGGAGAGAGGGGAGAAGAGAGGAGAGAAGAAAGAAAAAAGAGGGGAGAGGGGAAAGAAAAGGGAAGGGGCGGGGTGTGGGGATGGTTGGGGGTGTGTTTTTGGTGGGGTGTTTTTGGTTTTTGGGGTTGTGGTGTGGGGTGGGTTTTAGGAAGAAAAGAGGGAAGAATGTGTGTGTGTGTGGGGTGTGTTGGGGGTTTTGTTGTGTTTTGTGGGGGGTGGGGGGTGGGGTGTGGTGGAATGAAGAGAAAACAGAGAGAGGGAAAAAGAAAAAAATTTTTTGGGTTTTTGTGTTGTGTGTTTTTGTGTGGGGGTTGTGGGGTGGGGGGGTTTTTGGGGGTGGGGGAAAAGAAGGGTTAAGAGAGAGATAGAAGAAAAAATTTTTGTGGTTTTATAATTAAGGTTTTGGGGGTTTCCGCGCCGCGCGGGGAGGCGCGGGGCCCCCGCGAGTTTTTTGGGTTTCCACCCTGCGGGCCCCCCCGTAGGTTTTCCCCGAGTTTGGGAAAATTTTGGGGCCCCAAAAGAAGCCCCCAGAAAAAGGGGCCCCTTTGCCCAAAAAAACCCTTGGGTTTTTGGGCCCCGGGGTGCCCGGGGTTGCTGTTAAAATTTCCCGAGGGGGCAAAAAGACGGGTGGAAACCCCCATCCCCACGTTTTTGCACAACGCCCCCCCGCAAGGGGGCAAACCAAAGGAAAACAAAGCCCTTTTTCAGAACAAAGATCCCCCTAAACCGGGTGTTTTCCCCCCCTTCCTTTTCCCGGGCCCCCCCCCAGGCCCTTTTGGGTTAACAAAACCCCACCCCACACCCCACAAAACACACCCCACAAAACCCCACACACACAAAAACCACCACCACCCACCACCCACAAACCCCACACAAAAAACAAAACCCCAAAAACACACACCCCACACACACACAACCCCCACCAAATCCCCCACACACACAGAGGAAAGGAAAAAACAAAACAACAACCCCAACCCCCAAAAAACCCAGAAAAAAACCCCCCAAAACAAAAAAAGGGAAAAAGAAAAGGACAGGGGGAAAAAAGGAAAGAAAATGTGGAAAAAAGAGAAAAAAGGAAGGAAGAAAAAGAGGGGGAAAAGGAGAGGGGGGGAGAGGGGAAAAAAAAGGAGATAAAAGGTTTCCCCTTTTTGCCCGGGGTTAAAACCGTGTTTTCCCCTTTTCCTTGTTCCCCCCCCCTGTCTGTTTCCTTAAAAAAAATTTCCCCGTGCCTGTTTTTGAAGAAGGGGCCCCCTTTTGCTTTTCAGATTTTTACAGTTCCCAAATTGGCCTGGGAAAACCCCCTTGGAAATTAAACCAAGGTTTTGGGAATTTTAAAAATTTTTTTGTCCCATCCCCCCCTGGTTCACCCCCTGAAACCCCCGGTCTTTGGTTTAAAATTTTATTTTTTTTTGGGTTCCAAAGGCCCCCCCTTAAGGATTTTTTTTTTTTTTTAACGGCCCCCGTAAAATTTTTTTTTTTTGTGGGGGCCCGGGGGGGGTCTTGGTTTTCGGCCCCCGGGGTTTCCCCCCGGGGGGGTTTTCTTTTTTTTTTTGGGGTTTTTTAGGAAATTTTTTGGGGGGTTAGAGGGGGGGAGGGGGCCCTTTGGGGAATTTTTTTTGTTTGGGGGTTTTTTATTTTTTTAAGGGGTTTTTCCCTCGCGCCAAAGGGGGGGGGGGGGGGGGGGTTTTTTTTTTTTTAGAGGTTAAAACCCCCTGCGTTTGGGGCCCCGGGCTTGTCCATATAAAGCCCCAAAAACCCCAAACCCCCCCCCCAAACTGCGCAAAAAAATTTAAAACTGAAAAGGGGGGGAAAAGAAAAATTTTAACCAAATAAAAATGGACAAGTTTTTAAGAAAAAGGGGTTTTTGTGGCTACGAAATTTTGCAGATGTCCCCCCACCACAGCATTAGCCCAATGCCCTGGTCCCGGGGCCCCCTTTAAATAAATTCCCCTAAAAATTTTGGTTTGGGGCCCCTTTTTACAATTTTTTTGTTTGTGGGGGTGTGTGTGTTGTGTTTTGGGGGGGTGGGGTCCCCGTGGGCCCCGGCCCCCCTGTTTGTTGGGGGCGCCAGTTAAAAGGGCCCACCCAGCGCATGTGTGTTTAAAAAAGTGGGGTTTCATTTTGTTTTTTTTTTGTCGCAAGCGCCCTGGGCCCCCCTTGGGGGGGGGGGGGGTGTTGGGGGTTGGGGGGTTTTGTTGTGGGGGTGGGGCGCGCCCCGCCTTGCGCCCCCGTAAAAGGGGGTTTTGGGGTGGGGGTGGGGTTTTTTGTGGGGGGGTGGGGGTGGGGGTTTGGGGGGGTTTTGTGTGTGTGTGGTGGGGGCGGGGGCAATTTTTTGGGGGGGTGGGGGGTGGGCCCGGGGGCGGGGTTGGGGGTTTTTCCCCCTGTGTTTGGGGGTGTTTTTTGGGGGGTGTGGTTGGGGGTGTGGGTGTGTGTGGGTGCCCCTCCCCGCGTGGGTATGTGGTTGGGGGTGGGGGGTGTGGGGTGGTTTTTGGGGTGTGTGGGGTGTGGGGTGTGGGGTTTTTTGGGAATGAGAAAAAGTCAAAAAGGGGAAAAAAAAAGGAAAAAGGTTGGGGCGGGGAGTTTAAAATCAAGAACAATCGGAAAAAAGGGAAATGGTTTTAAAAAAAAAGTTGGGGGGGAATTTTAATTTTTTTTACAAATTTTACCAAAAAGTCCCCTTTTACATTTTGTAACATCAACCTTTTTTGGGAGAGTCAACCCTTTGGGGGGGAAAAACAAAAAAAGCAAACAAAAAAAAAACAAAAAAACCCTGTAAAAAAGGGAAAAGAAAAAATTCCCCCCCTTTTTTCCCCCCCCCAACCCCCCCCCCCCCACCCCCCCAAACCCAAAACCCCCCGCCCGGGGTCCCCTAAAACCCAAAAAACAATTGTTTATTAAAAAAACGGTTCCCCCCTTTTTCGGCCCGTCCCTCTGTCCTCTGGGCCCCCCTGTCCCTTTCTGTTTTCCCGTCTGTTCCCCGTTTTTTCTCCCCTGTTCCCCCGGGCCCGCCCCCGTCTGTCTGGGCCTTTGGTCCCCCCTTTTGTCCTTTTCTTTTCTTTCCCCCTTTTCCCCCCCTCCCCTCCCTCCCCTTTTCTCTGTCCCCCCCGTTTTTCCCCCCTGTCCCCCGTCTGTTTCCCTTTTCTCTCTGTCCCTTTTTCCTCTGCCATCCCCCCTTTTTCTGTCCCGTCTGGGCCTCTGTCCCCCCCTGGGCGTTTTTTTCCCCCGCCCGTCGTCCCTTTTCTTTTTTCCCCTGTTCCCCTGTCCCCTTCCCCCGTTTCCCGTCCCTTTTCCCCCCTTTTCCCTTTTTTTCTGGGCCCCTCTCCCGTTTTGTTCCCCGTTCCTTCCCCCCGTCCCCGTCCCCCGTTTTGTCCCCCCCCCCCCCTCCCGTCTCTTTTTCTCCCCCTCCCCCTTCCCCTTTGGGGGGGGTGTTGGGGTGTGTGGGGTTTGTGGGGGTGTGGGGTGTGTGGGGGGTGGGTGTGGGTGTGCGCCCCTGTGTGGGGAAAAAAACCCCAAAAGCACTGAGGCCCCCCGCCTCAACCCCGAACAAGCCCGAAAGACACAACCTCCGTCCCCTTTTAAAAGGCCCCAAAAAAAACCCCCCGAAAAAAAATTTAAAACCCCATTTTTTGCGCCCCCCGAAATGCTGGGCCCCAAAAAAAATTTCCGAACAAATTTCAAGCAAAACCCCACAAACACGCTTTGCAAACAAAAAAGGGTCATTTCGAAACCAAGGGCCAAAAAAGTTAAAAAACAGGGGGGGGTGGGCCCCGGGGGGAGTGGGGAGCGGGGGGGGGGGGGGGGGGGAGGGGGGGGGGGGGGGGGGGGGGGGGGGGGGGGGGGAAGGGGTTTTTTCATTTTGGGAAAACCCAAAAAACCCCCCTGGCCCCAAAGGGAAAGGGGGAAAAAACCAACCCAAAATTGTGGAAAATTGGGCCCGTAACATTCCCCAAACCCCCCCCCCCCCCCCCTCCTCCCCCTTCCCCCCCCTTCCCTCCCAACGCCTTTTTTCCCCCTCTTAAATGGTTTTTTTTTTTTTAATTTTATTTTTTTTTTTTGGTCCAGAAAAGCCAAAAATTCCAATTGGGGGGGTCAAAAATGGGGAACCTTTTTCCCCTTTTTTGGTTCCCCCAGAAAAGCGAAAATTCTTTATTGTTGGGGGGAGATTTCGAACTTTCTCATAAAAAAACGCAAATAAAAACCCCCTGGTCAAGGCGCCAAAATTCCCAAACCCTTTTCCTTTTTAAGGGCACCAAGGTCCCCCCCACGTTTTATGGGTTTTCCCCTAGAAAAAACCCTTTGGGGGTTCTTTTGGAAAAGTCCCCCCGGGGAAATGGATAGGGTTTGGGGTTTGGGGGGGGGTGGAGGGGGAAAGGAAGTTTGGGGGGGGGGTTGTGGGGGGGAAAAGGGGGGGGGTTTAAAACCCGGGGCGATGAGGAGGGGGAAAGGGGAAAAAGGGGGGGTTTTTTTGAAACGAAAAACCCCGGTTTTGGAATTTTGGGAAAAGGGGAAAAGACCCGGGGGAATTTCCCCGATGCGGCCCCGGGGGTTAAACCGGGGCTTTAACGAAGGGGGCAAGGAAGGGGGGGGGGGGGGGGGGGGGGGGGGGGGGGGGGGGGGGGGGGAGAAAACCCTTTTTTGGCCCGCGAAAAAAATTTAAGGGGGATTTTTTTTAAAAGTGGGGAAATTCCAAATGGGGCCCAAAAAAGGGATTTTTTTCTTTTTTTTTTTTTTTTTTTTGTTTTTTGTTTTCAAAAGTATGTTTTTTTTTGAAAAGAATTTAATTTAAATTTTTTAAATGGAAAAAAATAAAAAATTTTTCTCCCCGAAAATTTCCCCACGCCTTCCGCCAAAAAAATGACTCAGAAAATAACCCCTTTGGGGAAAAAAACGTTTCGGCCCATTTTTCAAAGGTGTGTAAAAAACCCTCCCCCCCCAAAGCCCCTCATGTTAAAAACATCCCCCTTTTGGCCCGTGCCCCCTACCATCCCAAAGCCCCAAAAGATGTACTCCCCCAACCCCGTTTACCAAAAACCCAAAATCCCCCCCCCCAACCCCCCCCCCCCCCCCCCCCCCCAAAAATCTTCTACCGTACCTTAAACCTCCATTTTTTTCCCCAAAATTTAAAAAATTTGTTTTTTGGTTTTGATAAAAAATGTTTGGGTTTATTGAAACGAGGGCAACAAAAAAGGGTTTTAAAAAAACCGTTTAAAAAAAATTAGGGGATTCATTGAAAGCCCAAACGTTCAAAAATAAGGGGGAAAAAGCCGTGTCCCCCGGGGGGGGGGTTTCTGGGTTAAAATGGGCCCCCAACACGTTTAACCCGGGGGCGAATTAAAGACCCTAAAAAAGGCCCTTCCAAGTGAAAAAAAAAAAAAAAGTTTTGTTGGGGGTACAATCCCCTCCCACCCCCCCCCCGGCCCCCGTTTTTTCCCCCCTTCCCCCCCCTCCCCTTTCCCCCCGCCCCCCCAACGGGGCAAAATTTTCCCCCCTAACCGGGCCCCCCCCCCCCCCCCCCCCCCCCCCCCCCCCCCCCCCCCCCCCCCCCCCCTGACTGCAGCCAAAAGACCCGATAGCAAAAGGTTTTCCCGTTTAACAAAACCCGACACCCCCGGGGGCAAAGCGGGGTGATCAAAATCGCCGCCCCCCACGACACCCCCGGGGAAAAGGTTTAAAGAAAGGTCCCCCCCTTTCAAAACTTCCCCCCCCCTTTTTTGGGTTGGGCCTTCCTTTTAGGCCCCCCATTTTTTCGCCCCTGCTTTTGAAAACGGCCCCCCCCGGGGTTTGGGGGCAGGCCCCGCCCCAAAGGCCCCCCCTTTAAAAAGTCGGAAAAATTTTTCGTGGTTTGCTCTGTTTAAGTTTTAAAAGCGTTTTGTGTTTTGTTTTTCCGTTCCCAATTTCCCGGAAAGCGGTTCCCGGATTAGTTTTCCCACTCCAAAATTCGGAAAAAACCGGGTTTTTGTGGGATTATTTTTTGGTTTGAGTTTTGGAAAAGCGTTTTGTAGAAGAAAAATTTTTTTGTTTTTCCCAAATTTGGAAAGCGGTTTTTTTTGAAATTTTGGTTTTTGTTCCAAATTTGGAAAAGGGGTTTGGGGGAAAGAGCCCCTTTTTCCCAAAAACGGAAAAACGTTTTTGGGATTAGTTTTTTTGTTTTTCCCGTTTCCCGGGAAAACGTTCCCCTGGGTTAATTTCCCGTTCCAAATTCCCCCCAAAACGTTCGTGGATGAGGGTTTTTTTAATCCCAAAAAAAAAAACCTTCGTGGAAAAGAGGGTTTTTTGTTTTCCCGTTCGGAAACGTTCGTGGAAATTTAATTTTTTTTTCAAAAATTTGAAAGGGGTTTTTGGGAAAAAATTTTGTTTCCCGGTTTTTTTCCCAAATTCCCCGGAAAACCCTTGGGATTAGGTCTGTTCCCCAATTTTGGAAAAAAACGTTCGGGGGGATTTAATTTTTCCCGTTTTAATTTTTGGAAAGCGTTCGTTGGGAATTTTTTTTCCCGCCTTTCCCAAACCCCGAAAGCCCTTCCCCCTGGGGAAAATTTCCTTGGGTTTCCCAAATTTGGAAAACGTTTTGTTGGGGTTAGTTGGGTTTTTAAATTTTTGGAAAACGTCCCTTGGATTTTTGCTTTTTGTTTCCCCCAAATTTGGAAAAAACGTTTTTTTTTGGGGACTTTTTAAAACTATTTTGCCCAGAAAAAATGGGAAATGGAAAAAGGAAAAAATAAAAAAAAAAAAAAAAGGGAAAAAAAAAAAAGAAGAAAAAAAAAGGAAAAAAAAAGCTAGTTTCAGGGAAAAAACATTAAAGCCCCCTTTGGGTAAGGGGAAAAAAACTCGAAAATTTAACCCCCCAAACTGCCCCAAGGGGGGCCGGGGGGGAGAGGAGGGGAAAAATTTTAAAATTTCCCCAAGCGCGCCCCGGGGACGGGGGGAAAAAGGAGGGGGAATTTTAACCCCCCCAAAAGCCGCGGGAAGGGGGAAAGGCCCGGGAGAGGAGGGGCCCCGGAAAGGGGGACGGGGGAGAAAGGGGGTTCCCCTTTCCCTCCATGGGTTTTTTAAAAAACCCCCCCAATGTTTTTAACGGGTTTTTTTCGTTCCCCCCCCAAAAAGAATTTTTGCTGAAAAAACCCCGGCCCCCTTTACCTCCATACGCCCCCCCGGTTTTTAAAAAGGGGAGATTGTTTTAAAAAAATACAGGAAAAAACTCTCTCCAGAAACCCGGGTTTACCCGAAGAAGAAAAAAAAAGCCCCCCCCTGAAAAACCCAAAAAAAAACCCGAAACCCAAAACAATATGGGGAAAAGTGCTTTCCCCCAAAAAAAGAAAAAAAAAATCCCTTAACCAAAATTTAAAAATGAAAGTCCCCCCCCTTTTAGGAAGAGAGAGAAAGAGATAGAGAGGGGAGAGAAAAGAAGAGAAAAAGGGGAGAGAAGGTTTTTTGATTAAATTTGTTTTCCAGGGCCCTTCCGGCCTATAATTTTTCAGCCCCGGCTTTTTGTTTTTTTTTTACAAACCCCTTAAAACTATGTTTTAAAAAAAAGACAAAAAGAAACCGGGAAAAAAATCTGCCCCGTTTTTCCCAAAAAAGGGGGCCCCAAAACCCAAAACTAAACAAAAAAACAAAAGAATAGGCCCCCGTTTGCCCCTTTGTCCTTTAAAAGCCCAAAAAAAAAAAAGTTTTTTTAAAAAAAGGGAAAATATTTTTCCACAGACCAAAAAGAATTTTCAAGGGCAAAAACACGAAACAAATTTTGCCCCCCCTTGGGTCCCCTTTTTTTCAGACGTTGGGGCCCCCCCCCCCTTTTTAATTTTTGTGGGTTTTTTTTGTCTTAAAAAAAAACCCCCCAAAAGGTTCCCCAAATGCAAACGTGGGGTTTTTTCCTGTAACCCCTTTGTCCCCGTAATTTGTCGGGGGAAAATTTAAAACCTTTTCCCCTTTTTAAAAAAAAACAAAAAAAAATTTCTTCCCCAATTTTCCCCCGCTTTTCGCTTTGCTTTGATACAAAAAAAAGAAAGGGGAGAGAGAGAGAGAGAGGGGAAGAAAAGACAACAGACCCGACAGGAAAACAGAGAGAGAGGTTTTTTCCCAAACCCCCGTCCCCCCTTTAAGCAGGGAACCCGGGGGCGGGGAAATTTTGGGGGTGGGGGTGGGGGGGTGGGTTTTTGTTTTTGGTTGTGTTTTGTGTGTTGTGTGTGGGGGGGCCGCCCCGCGGCCCCGGGCCCCAGGGTTTGGGGGGGGGTTTGGGGGGGAAAACCAAAAAGGGGCAGGGGAAAGAAATTTGGGGGCCCAGGGTTGGGGTTTTTTTCCCCTGGGAAAAAAAAAACCCCTTTCTTTTTTAACATTGGTTGGCCCTCCCTATCAGCCCCAACCCGCCCTTTTAACAGAACCCGAATGGTTTTCCCCCATTGGCCCCCCCGGGGGAAAAGAAAAATTTCCGGATAGAAAACCCAAAAACCCGCGGGGGTGAAGTTTTTTATTTTCTTCCCCAGAAAACCCCCCAAACCCCCCTTTGGAATTGATTTGTGGGGGGTAAGAAAAGTTTTTCAAACGTTTCCCCCTCCCCCTTTTTTTTGAGACAGGGATTTTTCGAAACCCCCTTGGGTTTTCAACAGTTCCCCCCCCCAACGGGGTGCAAAAGTTTTTTGGGGAAACGCCCTCGGGAAATTAGTGGCGGAAAATCCCCCTTTGTTTGCAACCCGTCCCCCCCAAAAGATGCCCAAAAAGTTTCCCCTGGAAAAATGCCCCTCGCAGTTTTGAAACAAAACCCCCCCTTGTTTGCCCAAAATCCGAACGTTTCAAAAGTTTTGGGGAAACTGCCACGGCCAAAATTAAAATGGCAAAACCCCGTTTTTTTGCCCAACCCTTCCCCAAAAGATGGGAAAGTTTTTGGGGGAAACTGCCCCACCCCCCGTACTGGGGAAAAAACCCCCCTTTTTTTTTTGCCCAAAAGTCCCCCCCCCAAAAGATTTTTTAAACGGTTTTGGGGAAAAATGCCCAAAAAGCTACCCCGGCCAAAAAACCCCTTTTTTTTTGCAAAAAAAGGCCGAACGATTCCCCAAAAGTTTGGTGAAACGCCCCCACAGCTAAATGGCAAAAAAACCCCCTTTTTTGGCCCCAAACCCCGTCCCCCAACGATTTCCCAAAAGGGGTTTTGGGGAAAAAATTCCCCCCGGGGAAAAACCCCACCCAACCCCAAAAGGGTTTAGATGGCCCCAAAAACCCCGTTTGTTTTTGCCAAAAAGTTTCCCCAAAAGATGCCCCAACCGGTTTTTGGGGTGAACTGCCCCCAAAAAGCTAGTGGGGAAAAACCCCCCCTTTTTTTTGCCCAAAAAATCCCCCCCAAAAAAATGGCCAAAAAGTTTGGGGAAAAACCCCGGGCCCAAAACCCGCTAGGGGCAAAACCCCCCTTTTTTTTTGCAACAGTTTCCCAACGATGCAAACGTTTTGGTGAAACCCGCCCAAAAACAGCGTGGGGAAAAAACCCCCCTTGGTTTTTTCCAAAAAAGTCCCCAAAAGAAAGGGAAAAAGTTTTTGGGGAAAAATGCCCCCCCGCCAAATTTAAATGGCCCTTTAAAAAACCCCCCTTGGGTTTTCAACATTCCCCCCAACGATGCCAAAAAAGTTTTTTGGGGAAAACCCGCCCCCCGCAGTTTTGGGACGAAACCCCCCCCTTTTTTTTTTGGGAACAAATTCCCCCCCAAAAAGAATTTCAAAGGGGGGGGGGGTTTGGTTTAAAATTTTCCTCGCATTTTGTGGCAAAAACCCCCCCCTTTTTTTGCAAAAAGGGGCCCCCAAAACGATGGGAAAAAGTTTGGTGAAAAAATCCCCCGGGAAATTGGGGGCCCCAAACCCCGTTTTTTTGCCCAAAAGTCCCCCAACGAAAGCCAAAAGTTTTGTTGGGGAAAATGCCCCACATTTAGTGGGGGGAAAAACCCCGTTTTTTTTTGGGAACAGTTTCCGAAAAAGATGCCAAAAGTTTTTGGTGAAACTGGCCCCCCAAAAAGGTTTTGTTCAAAAAAAACCCCCCGGGGTTTTTTGCAAAAAGTCCCCCCAACGATGGCCCCAACCCTTTTGGGGGAAAAAATGCCACGCTTTTTTACTTTCCCTGGGTTTTTCACAATTTCCGTTTCTGTGTTTAGGAAAAAAGGAAGTTTTTTAAATAGGGGGGGGGGGGGGGGGAAAAAAGTTTGGGGGGGGGGGGGGGGGGGAAAAGGGGGGGAAAAAAAAAAACGGAGAAGTGGAGGGGGGGAGGGGAGGAGAGAGAGAAATTTGGGGGTGGGAAAAAGGGAAAATTTAACCCTTGGGACCCCCCGCCAAAAATGGGGTTTGGGGGGTGGTGGGTAACAAAAGTCCCATGGGAAAAAAATTAAGCTTTCCCGGCCTTTTCCGTTTTTTTTTTCACAAAAAGGCCCGGGGGGGGGGAGGGGGAGGAAAAGAGGGGGGACGAGGTTTTTGGGGGGTGTGGGGAAAGGGGAGAAAAAGAAGAGAGGGGGGGGGGGGTGAAAACCGGGGATGGGAGGCCCAAAGAGCCCCCCCTGCCCTGGCAAAGTTTTTGTTTCATTGTGGGCCGAAGGGGGGCATCACCGTGTGGGAGAAAAAGGGCCCGGGGGACAGGGAAAGGGTGAAAAAAACCCGGGAACAGGGGAAAAAAGGACGCAGAAAAGCAACGATGGGGGGTTTTTAGGGGAGAAAGAAAGGAAAAGCCCCAACCCCCCCAAAGATTTGGGGGGTTTAGGGAAAAAGGAGAAAGAGGGAAACCCGACAAAAACGAAAGGGGGTTTTTAGGGAGAAAGAGGGGCAGAAAACAGAAAAGAGGGGCAGGCGGAAAAAAGAGGGAAAAGCACGATGGGGGGTTTTAAGGGGAAAAGAAAAGGGAAACAACAGCCCCCAAGGGGGGGGTTTAGAAACAGAAAGAGGGCCGCAAAACCAAACAACCCCAAAAGGGGGGGTTTTTTTAAAAAGGGAATTTAAAAAAGGGCAGCAACAGCACGATTGGGGGGTTTAGGGAAGAGGAAAAGGG
>JAMYXO010005441.1:0-15472 GCA_033310375.1 Conus canariensis
TAGGCCAAAATAGAATTTAAAAAAGAAAAAAAAAAGGCGTGGGGTTCAACCCCTTTTCCTCCGTCACATGATGATTTGGCCCAAAGGGATCGAATTTTGAGTGCAAAGCGTGGTTTCATGGGGTTTGTGGAAGTAGGGAAAGAAACCCCGTGCGTTTTTGCGTTTGTTGGTGGTGGGGTTGGGGCGCGCGTGCGTTTTGTAGAAGGAGGGGGTTATGGGTAAATTAGTTTAAATCAAATGGGTCAATCTTCCCCTTCTTCACCCCTTTTAAAAATTTCCCCCCCCCCCCCCCCCCCCCCCTTTTCTCATCACCCCTCCCCCAAACATAAAAAAACCAAAAACAAACACACCACACCACACAACACAACCAACCCCACACTCCCCGCACGCAAAGCACGCAAAAGCACCACCCACACCCACCAAAAAAACAAAAACACACACCACCCCGCATAACAACCCCCACAAAACCCCACAACAAAACCGGCCCAACCAAAACACACACAAAACCCGGGGAAAACACAACCCCACACACACAAACAACCCCCAAAACCCCACACACAAAACAACCCACCCACCCACCAACCCCACACAATAAAACCCAGAAAAACAAAAACACCACAAAACCCCAAAACCCAAACCCCACACACAACACAACCCAGGGCACACAACACACACAAAGCACAAAACACCAAAACACAAAGAAAATCCCCAACCCCAAAAAAGGGCCGCGGGGCGCACCAAAAACCACACACAACCCCACACAAAACACAACACAACACACAAAACAAAACCCCAAAACAAACAAACAACCCAAAAACAGAAACACACACACACACACACACACAACAAACACACACAACACACCCACCACAACCCGCGCAGGGCCCCCGCACACACACAAAAAACACCACCACACAACCCCACACAAAAATACACCACACACCCCAACACAAAACATACACACAAAAAAGCACACACCCCGACACAAAAAAAACACACTAAAAACAAACCACACACAAAAACACACACCACACACAACACCAAAACCAACAACACCCAAACCACAAACACAAAAACCCACAAATTTCAACACAAACAATTTCAACCCACACACCACACACACACACACCAAAACACCTCCCAAACACCAAACACACACAATCCCCTACCCCTCCCCCCCCCCCAAAAAACCATGATTTTTGCGTTTAGAGAAAATTTTAACTTCCGTTTTCAAAGGGGTCACCTGGGTCCCCCCAAAATGGTTCAAATGGAACCCCGGGTAATGGCCAGTGGGGGGGCTCAAAAATTTGGCCCACGGGGGCGGCTAAAATGGCCCCCCTTGGCTGGCTAAATGGAAAAGCCAATGGGGGGGATTTCCCTCCCTTTAAAAACCCTTTTCCCTTTATTCCCCCGGGGCCCACCTTTTGGGCCCCCTTGGGGCCGGGGGGGTCGCTGGGGGGGGCCCCTGGGGGGGTGGGCCTTTGCCCACCACTCCCTCGGCCCAAACGGCCCCGGGGGGTCGGCCCAAGAAAAGGCTAAAAAAACCCCGCCCAAAGGGCGGGGGGATCCTTCCGGATCCCCAGATCCGTGGGGTTTCGGGTCTGGATCGGGGCTTTCCCCCACCCCCCGGGGGAAAGGGGGTGGGGGGCCAAACTTCCCCCCCCTAAACCCGGCTCTTTTTGAAGGTTGGGTGGGGGGGAGGAAAGGGGGCAAAAGGGTAAAGGAAATTGGGGGGGGGGGGATTTGGGGGGGGGGGAGAAGAATTAAAAGGGGATTTAAACCCGAGGAAGGGGAAAAAAGGGGAAAAGAAGGGAGGGGAAAAGGGGGAGGGGGAAAAGAGGGGGAAGAGGGGGGGAGGGAAAAAAGGAGCAGGGGGGGGAGGAGAGAGGAGGCCGGGGAAGAAAAGAAGAGAGAATGCTCGGTAAATTCAGATTCTAAAAAAATTTAATTCATAAAGGCCCTTGCGTTTTGAAGGAAAAGGGATGTTCCCCAAAAAAGTGGGAAACACAAAGTGGGGAAAGGAAGGGGGGAAAAGAAAAGGGGGAGGGAGAGACAGAGAGAGAAAAGGAGAGGAAGGGGAGAGGGGAGAGGAGAGTTAAATTTTTTTTTTTTAATAAAAGGGGAAGGCCCCGTTTTTGTTTCCCAAAATTGGGTTCCCGGGGTTTCGTTTCCTTCTATCAAAAGCCTACATTGTTTTCTGGAACCGTGCTTTAACTTTTAAAAAAAAGCCACCCCATTTTCAAAAAAACTGGGGATTTTTAAAATTGATAACACCCCCCAAACTGCCCGGCTAAACCCTTTAGCTTCATTATTACAAACTGCTTCTGCAAAAATACCAGGCCCGGGTGGTGCCCAAGGGCTTCTTTTTACTGGTCCCCTGGGCTTTTCTAAAAAATGCTGGCCCGTTAAAAAAGGGGAAATGCGGCCCTTAAAAACCAACCCCTTGGGCCACAAAACCGAAAACCACTACCACATAAATATGACCCAAAAATAAATCAAAATCCAAAAAAAAAAAAAAGGGGGTTTGGGGGAGGGGGGGGGGGGGGGGAGTATGAACATCCCCTATTTTTAAAAAAAAGGGGAAAATGACAAAATTTCCCCCTGTTTTCCCCCCCCCGTTTCCCCCCCCCTCCCCCCTCCCCCCTCCCTCTTTACCCCCACCCCCCCTACTTTCTCCGCCCTCCTTTTTTTTCTCGGGTTCTCTCCCTCATTCTCCCTTTTCCCCCCTTTTCCCCTCCCCTCCTCCCTCCTTCTAATCTTCTTCTTTTCTCCTTCCCCCCTCCTCCCCCTCCCCCCCATCAACCCCTTCTCCCTCCCAGGTTCCAAATGAAACCCGCCCCTCCCGGCCCCCCCTCAAACCGGGGGCCCCCCGGGCCGGGGAAAGGGGGGCGCTTTTCCCAACCTTTGCCCATTCTCGGATTTCCTGGACCCCCCTAGAGCCTGACCCCGGAACTCGGAAGGGGGGGCCCCCTTGGGGACCTGACGCCTACTGCCGGCCGGGGGCCAAAACACCCCAAAAATCCCGCCCGTTTCCCCGCCGCCAGCGGCTCCTTTTGGGGGAAAACTGTTCCCGCAGGTTTGGAACCCAAAAGTGGGGGGGGGGGGGAGGGAGGGGGAAGGGACGGGGTAGGGGGGGGAGGGGAAAGGGGAAAAAGCGAGAGAGAGAGGAGAGAGAGAGAGAGGAAGAGAGGAAAAGAGGAGAAGGGGGGAGATTGGGGGTGGGATGGGGAGTTTGGGGGAAAGGGGGGGGGGGGACAAAAACCCTGTGTGTGTGTGTTTGTGTGTGTGTGTGGGGTGGGGTTTTTTTTGTGTGTGTTGTTATGTGTGTGTGTGTGTGTGTGTGTGTGTGTGGGTTGTGGTGTTTTTGTGTGTTTGTGTATGTGTGTGTGTGTGTTGTGGGGTGTGGGTTTTTTAAAAGTTGTGTTTTGTGTATTTGTTTGTGGGTGTGTGTATGTTTTGTGGGGGTGTATGTTGGGGTTTTGTGTGTTGTGGTGTGGTTTTGTATGTGTGTTTTGTGTTTTGTGTGTGTTCCCTGAGGCGTTAGTTGAGAGAGAGGGGAGAGTGAAGAGAGGGAAGAGAGAGAGGAGAAAAGGGTTTTGGGGGGAAGTTAGGCAGAGGGGGAAAGGGGTTTGAGAGGGGGGACCTTTGGGGGGTGGGGGGGGGGGGAGTCCCGGGGAGAAGAGGGGGGGGAAAAGGGGGAAAAAGAGAAAGATGAGGGGGTGGGGGGTCTGTGTATGAGGAGAGAGTAGGGGAGAGGGGAAGAGAGGGGAAAAGACGAGGAGAGGGGAGAGGGCATAGGGCATAAGACAGACAGGACAAAAAACAAAAACAGAAGAGAGAGAGAATTCGTGTAAATTTTCGTTAAAAAAAAGGATGACTGGTTTTTTGTAAAATGGGGGAAATTTGGGAAAAAACCCGTAATGTTGGGGAAATGGGGGGCAAAGGGGGGGGGGGGGGAGGGGGGGGGGGGGAAAGGGGGGGGGGGGGGGGGGGGGTGGGGGGGGGGGGGGGAGGGGGGGAAAAAGGGGGGGGGGGGGGGGGTGGGGGGGGGGTAAGGGGGGGGGGGGGGGAATGGGGGGGGGGGGGAATTTTGGGGGGGGTGGGGGGGAGGGGGGGGGGGGTGGGGGGGGGGGGGGGTTTGGGGGGGGGGGGGGGTTGGGGGGTTTTGGGGGGGGGGTTTGTTTGGGTTTGCTTGGGGTGGGGTTTTGTGTGGGGTGGGGTGTGTTTGGGTGGTTGGGGTGTCCCCTTCCCTCTGTCGTCTCTTCTGTCCGTCTGCTTTTTGGTTTTCCCCCAATCCTCTCTCTCTCTTTTCCCCCCTCTCTTCCTTTTCTTTTTTCCCCCTCAAACCCCCTTTTCTCTTCCCCACTCTTGGGTTTCCCCCCCTTTTACTTAAACCCGGGTGATTGGGTGATATGTTTTGATGATGATGAACCCATTACGGCCCAAACCCACGACGGAAACGAGGGAAAACGACGACGACGATGATGAAAGATGATGTTATGATTTATGATGGGGTGATTGATGATGAAAGGAGAAAAAGGGCGAAGGACGATTTTCCCATTTAAGGGCGATGAAAAGATGTGCGATTGATGATGATGATGGAAAAAAAGAGCGATGTGGAAAAGATGAGATGTGACGATGAAAGATGTTTACGGAAAAGGGCGTTTATGATTTATGAAAAGGGTGATGTTGTGAGGATGTTTTTCTTTTTTTTTTCCCCCCCGCCATCTCTAGGCACATCCCATTCCCCACCCCCCGGCCCCCGCCCCCCCAAACCCCCCACTTTCGCCACCCCCCCTGCCCCCGGGGGGCCCCCCCTTTTTCCCCCCCATTCCCATGCGCCCGGGTTAAAAAAAATGGGGAGGCCCCCCCCGGGGTTCCCCCCCCCGGGGCCCCCCCCGGGTATGCCAACCCTCCACCCAATCCCCCGGCCCCACCAAGTTTGACCCCCCAGGGTTTAAGTGGGGGTGTGTGTGTGTGTGTGTGTTTTGTTTTTGTGTTTGTGTGTGGGGGTGGTGTGTGGGGGGTGTGGTGTGTGGCGGCGCCTTTTGGTTTTGTTGTGTGTTGCGGAGGTTTTTTTGTGTGCGTGTGGGGGGTTTTTTGTGGTGTGGTGGGGTTTTTGTTTGTGTGTGTGTGTGTGTGGTGTGTTTGGGGTGTGTTAAAATTTTTGTTGGTGGGTGTGGGGGGTGGGGGTAAAGTTGGGGTGAGTGTTGTGTGTGTGTTTTTGGTGTGTGTGTGTGTGCGTGTGTTTTTGGTTTTGTGTTTTTTAGTTTTTTGTGTGGTTGAGGGTGGGTGTGTGTTTGAGTGTGTGTGTGTGTGTGTGTGTGTGGGGTGTGTGTGTTTTGCGGGGGGGGCGGATTATTGGGGGTGTTTGGGGTGACAGTGGGGTTGTTGTTGGGGTGTTTGTTTTTGTGCACGAGGTGTTTCGCTCCCCGCTTTGGGTTTTTTGTAGGTGTATTTTAAAACGTATTTTTTTGTGGGAGTGGGGTTTTTCCGGAAAAATATTTGGGGTTAAAAAAGCAAATCTGTGTGTGTGGGGTGTGTGTGTTTTGGGTGTGTGGTGTGTGTGTGGGGTGGTGTGTGTGTTGGTGAGCGCACGCCGGGGGGTGCGTTTCGGGTACGAAGGGGGGGTGCAAATTTTTCCCCCGAATTTTGCAAATGCAGTTTTTTTCCTACGGGTGAGGGTTTTTTTTTTTATGTTTGTGTCTTTTTAAAAATTTCAGTTTTATGTTTTGAAACATGTATATTTTTTCCCCTTCCGTTGGGGGTTGGGGGAGGGGGGGGGGGGGGCTTTTAAATTCCGGGGTGAAAATAAATTTTTGTTTGGGACAAAAAGAAAAATTTTTGGGCCCCTTAAAAAAAAAAGAAAATACCCAAAAAATACAAAAAAATTTTTTTAAATGATCTTCCGGATAAATTAAAAGTCCACAATAACCACATGTTCTCCTTGCCGATGACAATTTTCGTCTTGGTTTTTTGAAAAGTTGCTTTGCTTTGCTTCCCCGTTCACTTTTGCGAATAAGACAGGCAAAACTGTGGTGTGTGTTGTTGGAAATTAAGGGGCCGGGGTAAACGGGTGTGGTTTAAATTGTTTATTTAAAACCGGTTAAACTTTGGTGGGCGTTTTGATTGTTGATGAAGACAGGTTACTGTGGGCCCTTTTTGATTGTTGATTGAAAAAAGGTTCTAAACTGTGGGTGTGTGATTGTTTATAAGAAAATCAGGTTGGGGGGTGTGTGATTGTTGTGAAGACAGGGGTTTGGGTGTGGTGTGGATTTTGATGAACAAAAGGGGAAACCTTGGGGGGCGGGTGATTGTTGTGGAGACAGGCTAAACTGTTTGGGGGTGGATTTGGGTTTATGAAGACAGGCTAGCTGTGGTGGGGGGATTGGGGTTGTTGAAGACAGGCTAAACTGTGGTGTGTGAAATTTTTGATGAAAGAAAGCTTTAAGGTTTTGGGTTTTGTGAGTGTTGGAAGGACAGGCAAGGGGTGGTTTTGTGATTGTTTATGAAGACGGCTACCGGGTGTGGTTGGGGATTGTTTTTGAAAAAGGTAGCTGGGGGGTGTGTGAGTGTTGAAGAAGACAGGTTGGGTGTGGGTTTTTGGAGTGTTTATGAAAAACGGGGAGCTGTGGTTTTTGTGATTGGTTTTAAAGAAGACAGGTAAACTTTTGGTGTGTGGGTGTTGATGAAGACCAGGGTAGCTGTGGGTTGTAAATGTTTGGGGTTTAAGACAGGGCCCAGCTGTGGTGTGTGGTGTTTGATGAAGGAATTAAAAGGGTTTGCGGTGGGTTGGGGTGAATTTGTTATGAAAGGGCAGGGGTAGCTGTGGTGTGTGGAAAATGTTGAATTTAAAGGGAAAAAAGGGCTAGCTGTGGGTGTGTGAGGGGTTTAAAGAAAAACAGGCTAGCTGTGGTGTGTGATTTTAGATGAAGAAAAGATAGCTGTGGGGTTTGTGAGTGTTGATGGGGGACCAGGTTGTGGGTGGTAATATGTTGATTTAAGGGCAGGCTCTGTTTGGTGAACAAATGTTTTATGAAGAAGGGCTAAAACTGTGGTGTATGAGTTGGGTTGGGGGTTAAAACAGGTTTCTGTTTTGGGTTTTTTATTTGGGTTTTTTTTAAAGACGGCAAACTGTGGTGTTTTTTGAGTTTTTGATAAGGGAAAAAACCAGGCCCAGCCTGTGGGGGTGGAGTGTTGTGAAGACAGACTAAAGCCCGTGGTGGGTGTTTTTGGTTAAGACAAACTTAAACTGTGGTGTGTGATTTTTGATGAAGGGGGGTGGGGGTGGTGTTAAAGTATTTAGAAGACAGGCCCGGTGGGGGTTTTGAATTGGGTTTATGAAAAAGGGAAATGTGGTGTTTTTAGTGTTGATGAAATAAAGACAAAAGGTGCTGTTGGGGGTGTGATTGTTTTAGAAGACAAAAGGGAAGCTGTGGTGTGTGAATTTTTGATGAAGAAAAAGGCTTTGTGTGGGGGGTGTGAAAATTTTTTGATGAAAAAACCCGGCTAGTGTGGGTGTGAAAATTGGTTTATGGAAAAAACAGGCTGCTGTTTGGTTTTTTGTTTAAATTTTTTTTATTTAAAAAATAAAGGGTTTGGGGGATTTTGGGTGGATTGTTGAAAAAAATTTTACCGGGGTAAGCTGTGGTTTTGTGGGTTTTTGATGAAGGAAAAGGGGTAGCTGTGGGGTTGACGTTGATGAAGACAGGCGGAAGTTTGGTGTGTTTTTTGTTGAAAAAGACAGAATAGTGTGGTGTTGTGAATTTTTTTGAAAAAAAAACCAAAGGTAGCTGGGGTGTGTGAGTTTTGATGGGGAAGAACAGGCTCGGTGTGGGTGTTTACAGGGTTTATGAAGTAAGGGAAACTTTTGGGGGGTGTTGCGGGGTTTATGGGGCACAGGGGCCAACCCCTGGTGTTTAAAATTTTTGGGGTGGAAAAAACCGGGTTTTGTGTGGTTGTGAGTGTTGATGAAAACAAAGGGAAACTGGGGGGTGTGTTAAGTGGTTTGAAGAAAAGACAGGGAAAACTGTTTTGTGGTGATTTTGGATGAAGACCCGGTTAAACTGGGGTGGGGGGATTTTTGATGAAGTTTTGGTTTTATTTTGTTTGTTTTCCGGGGGTTTTTGTTCGTTGATTTGGGTTTTCCCTGACTGTAGCGTGTTGTTAAAAATGAAATTTTTTTAATGCCCAAAAGGTTATTTCTAATCTTTTAAAAGTTTTTTTCCGGGTTTAATGTTGATGGTGATTTAAGATATTGGATTGGTGAAAGAATGATTAAGTTTGTTGATTGAAGGCGTTTGGTTGAAAGATGGGTTTTTGGGTCGATCCCTCCACCACGGTGAAGGAGGGGGCCGGGGTTGGGGGAAATGTTCGTCAAAACAGCACCCATGGGGAAATCTGCGAAGGGAGAAAAGAATCCAAAAATTGGGAAAAAGGGAAAATCGGAGGAGTAATTTTTTTGGGGCTTCTCTTTTGAAAGCCCCGGCCAAATTAAAAAACACAGTACAAAAAATAGATGCAAAAAGCCGCAAAATGGAGATAGGGCCCTTTTCCCCCGGGAATTGGCCCCAAAAACGTTGAAGGGGGAAAATTTGGTTTTAAAAAAAAAAAAATACCAAACGGCGGCGCGCGTGCCCTGTTGTGTGGGGCGTGTGTCCCCGTTGTCTTTGTGCGCAACCGACGATTCTGTTGTGGGGTGTGTGTGTGTGTGGTGTGGTTTTGTGTGGGTGGGGTTTTGTGTAGTGGTGCGCGCGCGCGCGCGCGCGCGCGGGGTGTTTTTTTTCCCGTGTCTTTGGGGCCCCGAGTGGGGGCTGGATGCCATTAAGTTTGAAAAAACCCGTCTACACCCGGGGCGGGCCGTTTCGTGGGGGTTTTTTTGGGTGGTGTGTTTGTGTGTGTTGTGTGTGTGTGTGTGTTTTTGTTGTTTTGTGTGTGGTGTGGCCCTGCGCGGGGCCGCGCCCCACACAAAACAAAACCCCCCACAAAAAGCGTGCTCCCCCCACATTTACTTGCTTTGTGTTTGTGAGAGCGCGGTGGTTTTGTAGTGTGTGTGTGTGGTGGTGGGGTGTGGGGTGTGTGTTTTGGGGTGTGTGTGTGTTGTGTGTTTGTTGAAGTGTTTAAACCCTTTTAAATTTTTAAACTTTTTTTTAGAAACGTTTCATGCGAGGGTTTATATGCCTACAAAAACATCCTTGAAAACGGGTGTTGTGATGGTAGAAAAAGGTGGAAAAAAAAAAATTGCCCTTTTTCTGTAGGAAGGGGTGAACAAATTTACCTTTTTCGTAGAGGGTTTAAAAAATTTTGGGCCCTTTTTCCCGTTAAAAGGGGGGGAACCAAAAGTCCTTTTTTTGTAGAGGGTTGAACAAATTGCCTTTTTTTGTAAAAAGGGTGGAAAAAAAATTTTCCTTTTTTCTGGCAGAGGGTGGGAAAAAGGAGGGTGGATGGGCCCGGGGCAGGGGGGGGGGATACGGGGTGGTCACATACCTCCCGGAAGGGGAGGGGACTTAAATTTAGGGCCAATCCACGGGGGAGGGGTTTCCCAGGGAATTCGAAATTTCCCCGGATGAAATAGTCAAAAGGGACCCCGGGGCACCGAAACAATTTCATATCCTCGCCCTCGTCGTCATCGCCCTTTTTCCCGTGGTTCTTTGTCATTTTTCTTTGTCTCGTTTGTTTTCATGACGAACGTGATCCGTTTTTTCCGTTTTGGGGGGTCAGCAAAAAAGCCAGAATATTTCCTTTTCCCAAAATTTGAAGTCCTTTTTTTGGCGTCTTTATCGCTTATTGCAATTTTTTGTTTCACTGCCGTTTATTGTTTTTTTATACAGCATTGCTTGTACTAAACCCAGCCTTAACCTTGTTATCGTTTTTATGTTTTTTTCGTTCAATGATATTTTTACATCAAAAAAAAAAAAATTTGTCATTCGTCATTGATCAACCCTTTAAGGGCCGGGCCCACCATCTCATTTCCCCAAAAATGGTTTTATCCTAAAATTTCCATTCCCCGCAGTCCCGCTTCCTTTTCCCCGAGGGAAAAGGTCCCTGGCTTGGATCACAAAAAAAAAACCCAAAAAATTTCCGACCTCATTTATCACGGGAAGGAGGTTTTTGTCCCTTTTGCCATGATTAAACAAAACAACCCCTTCCAAACAAACCCCCCATTTCCCTTTTAGGGTTCCCAAAACCCCCAAAACCCGGGCCACATCCAAAAAACCCAAAAAAAGAATTCATTAAAACCAACGTAAAAAACATATTGGGGCGCTGTAATTTCCTCCCTTTTTCTCAACAAAAAAAACTTTTTTTTTTTTTTTGCCAGCGCACCAACCAAAGGAAAACATCCAAATCCGGCCCAAAAGTTTTTCCACATTTACAAGCTTTGAAAACATTTTTTCCAAATTTGTTGATGTTTTCTGGGTTCAAAGCCCCATCATCCAAAAAAGGGGAAATTGATTTAAAGGGGGAAAAAGATTTTCGTTTATTTTAAATTAGGGAAACATCCTCTTCCCTGGTTGAAATTTTTTTCCCCCCCCCAAAAAATGCCCCAACCCCCCTTTCCATCCCCTTATTAAAACCGGAAAAGGGGGTTTTTCGGGGTTTTTCTGTAACTGGGGAAATTTTTCCCCAATCCTTTTTTGAAAAAATTTTTGGGAAGCAATAAAACCCGGGAAACCCCCCCCAAGGCCCCAAAAAGCGGTTTTGTTTGTGGGGCCGGTGGAGGGAAATGTAAAACCGGGAAGGAGGGACAAAAGGGCCCTTCAAAAGGACAGGGTTTTTATGTGGCCCTTCACATGAGAAAAGGGGCCCCACCCCCGGGGAAAAACCCCCACCGATTTACGGGGGAAGTACCAAATGTTTTTGTGGGAGGTGGAAAAAGGAAAAAGCCCCACCCTGGTTTCGGGTGAGTGCCGTGTTATGGGCGTGGGGGGAAAAAAAAAGCCCCCCCGAGTAAAGGGTGAGGTTTCCAAAGGGGGTTTTTTTGCTGGAAAATTGGGGGGGAGGAAAAAACCCCACCCTTTACGGGTTACCAGTGTTTGTGTTTGGGTTTGGGGGAAAAAAAAGCCCCCCACGTGTCGGGTGAAAATACAGTGTTGGGGTTTTTATTTGGGGGAAAAAAGGGGAAAAACCCCACCGGGTGTACGGTGAGGCCAGTTTTTGGTGCTGGCAATGGTGGGGGGGGAAAAAAGCCCCCCGGAAGTACGGGGAATAACCCAATGTGTGTTGGGGCATTTGGGGGGAAAAAACCCCCCAGGGATGTACGGTTGAGTACCAAATTGTTTGTTTTGGGGAAATGGTGGGGAAAAAGCCCACGGAAAGTACGGTTTAATACCCAAAAAATTTTTGCTGGGGAGGGGGAAAAAAATCCCCACCCATTTACGGTGAGAACCAGTGTTGTGCTGGCCCCCAGGGGGAAAAAAGCCCCAACCGGGGAAAGGGGAGTGCCAGGTTGTGGGCCCTGGTGGGGAAAAAGCCCCCACCCCATGTACGGTGGGGTACCCCAAAGTTGGGTGGTAATTGGTGGGGAAAAGCCCCCCCCCAAAACGTTTCGGTTTAGTTTCCCAAAGGTGTTGTTGGCCCTAGGGGGGGAAAAAAACCCCACCCATGTAAAGGTTTGAGGAAAATGTTTGCTGGGCCATTTGGGGGGAAAAAAAAAAAAACCCCCCCCGAAAGTACGGTTTTAGGGGCCCCCTGTGGGTTTCATGGTGCGGTCTTTTGCTAATTCTTTGTCGGGTTTTTATTCCTTGCATTGTTTGGGGGTGTTTTGGGGGGGTGCCGAATCCCTACCCAAAAATTTTTTACTGCCCGCAGGGGTTTGTTGTTCTTCTGCTAAATTTAAATTTTTCCCTTGGTTTTTTCGCGCGAATAGCAATGGGTCAAGGGGTTTTGTTGGCGTGTGGTTTTTGTTTTTTCTTTTGTCCTTGCCAGGTTGGGTTTTGTTTTTGGGGTTTTTTCGAGGGGATTTGGTTGTGATGGGTCAAATTTTTCTTTTTAATCTTAAATTTTAAAATTGGTTGGGTTTCCTTTCTTCTTTTGTTTTTTTTTCTTTTTTTCAAGAATCAAAAAATATGGTCAGGGTTTTTCAGTAAGTTGGAAAATGTTTGTTGGTATGGGTTTTTTTTTTTTTTTTTTTTGTTTTCTTTTTTTTTTTTTACAAAACGTGAAATGTTGTGTTGGGTAAAGATGGTTTGTGGCTGGGTTTTTTGTGTTTTTCCCGTAAGTGAAGTTTTGTGGGTTTGGGAAAGAAAATTTTTTTTGTGGTGTTGTTTTGGTCGTTTTACAGTAAGTAGAAGTTTTTTGTGTTGGTATGATGTGTTTGTGGCTGAAAGGGGTTTTTCGTTTTACAGTAAGGAAGGAAAAATGTTGTGGGTTGGGGATTGGGGGTGGGTTTTTGGGGTTGTTTTGTCGTTTTTAAAAAGAAGTTTAAAAAAGTGTTTGTTTTTTTTAAAAATGTGTTTGTGGCTTTTTGTTTGTTCGTTTTACAGTAAAATGAAAGGGTTGTGTTGGGGTTTTTAAAGTTTTTGTGGTGTTTTTTTTGGCGTTTTACAGTAAGTTTAAAAAGTGTTTTTTGTTTGGTATGAGGTGGGTTTTTGGCTGTTTTTTTTGTTTGTTTTTTAAAAAGTAAGTAGAAAAATGTTGTGGGTTTGGGAAAGAAGTTTTTGTGGCTGTTGTTTGTCGGTTTTACAGTTTGTAGGAAAATGTTGTGTTGGGATGAGGTGTTTGTGGTGTTTTTTTGTCGTTTTACAAATAAGGGAGAAAAATGGGGTTGGGGTTGGGTTTTAAAGGGGTTTGTGGGGTGGTTTTTTGGGGTTTTTACAAGGGAATCGAAAGTTTTTTTGTGTTGGTTTGAAAGTTTTTTTGTGGCTTTTTTTAAATTTGGTTTGTTTTTTCAGTTAAAAATACGTGTTGGGGGAAGGTTTGGTATGAGGTTTTTTTGTGGTTTTTGTTTGGGCGGGTTTTAAAATAAGTAAAAAAAGTGTTGTGTTGGTTTGAGGGGTTTTTTGGCTTTTTGTTTGTTTGTTTTTTACAGTAAAAATTTAAAGTGTTGGGGGTTGGTATTTAAGTGTTTTTGGCTGTTTGTTTGTGGTTTTACAAATAAGTAAAAAAGTGTTTTTTTGTTGGGGATTTAGGTTGGTTTTGTGGGTGGGGTTTTTTGTGTGTTTTACAGTTAAAAATAGAAAAATGTTGTTTGGGTTTTGATTTTGTTTTTGGCTGGTTGTTTTTTCGTTTTACAGGGGAAGTAGAAGTGGGGTT
Source organism: Conus canariensis (assembly GCA_033310375.1). NCBI lineage: Eukaryota > Metazoa > Mollusca > Gastropoda > Neogastropoda > Conidae > Conus > Conus canariensis. Next base: position 13,252 of record JAMYXO010005441.1, read on the forward strand.
TTGTTGGTTGATTGGGGTTTTTTTTGGTGTTGTTTTTTCGTTTTTTAAAAAAGTTTAAATAAAATTTTTGTGTTGGGTTTAAGTGTTTGTGGTTGGGTTTTTTGTTTGTTTTTAAAAAGTTAAAGGGAGAAGTGGGGTTTTTGGTTTTTGGGTTTTGGATTTGGGCTGTTGTTTGTGTTTTAAAAGTAAAGTAGGGAAAAGGGTTGTTTTGGGTTTTTATGTGTTTGTGGCTGGGTTTTTTGGCCCTTTTTAAAAAGGTTTAAATAGGGAAATGTTTTTGTTTTGGTTTTGTTGTGTTTTTTGGCTGTTGTTTTGGGCGTTTTTTCAGTAAAAAGTAGGAAATGTTGTGTTGGGTTATGATGTGTTTGGGGGGTGGTTTGGTTTTTTTGGTTTTTCAGTTTTAAAATAGAAGTGTTGTGTTTTTTTTGGTTTAAGTGTTTGTGGCTGTTGTTTTTTTCGGGTTTTAAAAAAGTAAATTTGGGAAATGGGTTTTGTTTTGGGAAAGAAAGGTTGTTTTTGGCTGGGGTTTTTTGTCGTTTTAAAAGTAAGGGAATTGTGTTGGGGGTTGGTATGAAAGGGGTTTTGGGGGCTGTTGTTTGGGGTTTTTAAACCCCGTAAGTAGAAAATGTTTGTTTGGTATGTGGTTTTTTGGTGTTTGTTTGGGCGTTTTACAAATAAGTAAAGTGTTGGTTGGTATGAGGTGTTTGTGGCTTGGTTTTTTTGTGTTTTTACGTAAGTAAAAGTGTTGTGTTGGTAGAAAGGGGGTTTTTGGGTGTTGGGTTTTTGTTTTTAAAAAAAGTAAGTAAAAGTGTTTGGTTGGTTAAAGATGTGTTTGGGCTGTTTGTTTTGTCTTTTTACAGTAAAATAGAAAATGTTGTTTGGGTTAAAGAAAAGGGGTTTGGGGGGGCTGTTGTTTTTTCGTTTTACAGTTAAGGGGAGAAGTGTTTTTTTGTTGGTATGAGGTTTTTTTGTGGCTTTGTTTTGGGGGTTTTTTAAAAGTAAGTAGAAATTTTTTTGTTTGGGGGGGGGTGTTTTTGGCGTTGGGTTTGGGCGTTTTTTTTTCAGTAAGGGGAAGGGGGTTGTGTTTGGTATTTAGGTGTTTTTTGGCTTTTTGTTTTTTCGTTTTTTCATAAGTAAAAAAAGTGTTGGTTGGTTTGGGGTGTTTGGGGGCTGTTTTTTTTGTTCCCTTTTAAAAAACGTAAGGGAGGAAAATGTTTTGTTGGTATGGGGGGGGTTTGTGGGTGTTGTTTGTCGTTTTAATTAAAAATTAAATAGAATGTTGTGTTGGTTTTGATGTTTTTTGTGGTGTTGTTTTTTCCCCTTTTAAAGTAAGTTTGAAGTGTTGTTTTGGTTTTTGATGGGGTTTGTTTTTGGTTTTTGTTTGTGTTTTTACGTAAGAAAAAGTGTTTTTTTTTGGTATGATGTTTTTGTGGTGTTGTTTTTTGTTTTTTCAGTAAGTAAAGTGTTTTTTGTTGGGATATGTGTTTTTGGCTGGGTTTTTTGTCGTTTTCAGTAAGTAGAAGTTTTTTGGTTGGTTTTGATGTTTTTGTGGCTGTTGTTTTTTGTTTTAAAAGTAAGTAAATTTTTTGTGTTGGTATGATTTTTTTTGTGGCTTTTGTTTTTGTGTTTTTTCAGTTTTAAATAAAAAGTGTTTTGTTGGTATGGATGTGTTTGTGGCGGGTTTTTGTCGTTTTTAAAAGTAAGTAGAAGGTTTTTGTTGGTTGAAAGTGTTTGTGGTGTTTTTTTTTCGTTTTAAAAGTAATAGAAGGGTTTGTGTTTGGGATGAGTTTTTTGGGGGCCCGTTGTTTGTCGGTTTTAAAAAGTAATTTGAAGGGGTTTTTGTTGGGTTTGAGGGGTTTGGGGTTGTTTGTGTTTTTCCCGTAAGTAGAAGTTGGAATGTGGTTGGGATGATTTTTTTGGGGTGTTTTTTGTCGTTTTAAAAAGTAAGTAGAAAATGGGGTTTTGGGTTGGTTTTGATTGTTTTGGTTTTTGTTTGTCGTTTTAAAAAGGTTTAAGTAGAAAAAGGGTTTTTGTTTGGGATGATGTGTTTTTTGGCTGTTGTTTGTGTTTTACATAAAAAGGGAAATGTTTTGTTGGTTAATTTTTTTTGTGTTTTTTGGCTGTTTTTTTTTGTTTAAAAAGTAAGTAAGGAAATGTTGTGGGTTTGGTTTTGATGTGTTTGGGGTTTTTGGGCTTTACAGTAAGTAGAAATGTTTTTTGT
>JAMYXO010005442.1:0-7500 GCA_033310375.1 Conus canariensis
TAAGTTTAACAAAAAAAAATAAATACTTTTTTTTAACTAATCGGCACCGTGTTTGGTGGGACAACTTGCAACTCTTCGCGAACAAACGATCTTTTAGGGACGGGCTTTTTAGACGTAGTAGCACCGCTAGAAGAAAGAGTCTCTCTTAAATAATACACGGGAGGGGTTGTTTTCATAATTCTTTCAACTTCATATACGTCTACGCTCCATATGGGGTCTGTGGCTCTAATTCTAACATCGCCCTCTGCCTCTCCAGGCGCATACAAGTATCTTACTTTTAGTCCGAACGGCAAGAGTTTTTGATTACCTTGGATGTCTTCAGTAATGCTATTTTTTTTTAATTTGATCGCGTTCACTGGCTTAAGACCCGTTGCTTTAAATTCTTCATTGTTCATGGCGCGTAAGACTGCTGGCAATCTCCTAACCCATTCTGTGTTGCGCGTCCTGTCCATAAGATCTCTGTGGTATTGATAGATAAACAGACGCTCAGCCAGATTCTTATTAAAGTTTTCTACTAGAGCCTGGGAGCGATGGTTGCCTGGAATTCCTCTCTTAACTGTAACCCGGTGTCTTAAAAACAACTGGTTTACGGCTCCTTTAAACTCTTTCCCATCATCAACCTGGATCAACCTAGGATACTTTAATGGACCTCGCATGTATATTTGTTGTAAAGCCACAGCCACAGCAGTTGAGCTTTTATCCGTTAAAGGCTCAGCGTCTTTATACCTTGAAGCCATGTCAACAACAGTCAGGGCATACTTAAACTTTTTTCTTCTAACTTTGTCATGTGGAAGGTACAACAAGTCCATCTGGTGGGTGTCATTAGGAACTGAGTTAACAAATCGAGGCCTTATTATTCTTTTTGGGGCAGGCAGATATATTTGCCAGATCGCTTGTTTTGAAAGCCAGTCTTTCGCTTCTGATTCAGACACCCTAGCAGCTTTACTCAGTTTATCAATAGCGGCCTTTCCTTTCCAATACCCTCCAGGAGAATAATATATTTTGTACTTTGTATCGTCCATAAGAAGGGGCTGTTTTTATTACATTTTTAACCATGTTTTTAGATTGAATATGCAAGAAGAAAGATTGCTCCCATGGCACCTATAATAAAGCCTATTTCTACCATTTTCTGATCCTCAGATGGTTCATAAAAGTCAGACAGTTCTGGCGGTGACGATGTTAGAAACTTCTTTCCTGTCACTAAGTAATATTCATTCATTGCATCATCAACGTCTGTAAATGTAAGCTCCGCATGTCCCTGTTCTCTTAACTTTTTATTAATAAAGTCTAAGTGAGCAATTCTCCTTTTCTCGTAAGCGTCTCTTGCCTTAGCTAAATCTTCCATTGCCTTGTTATGACGTTCTCTTTCTTCATCAGACCGCAATTTACTAAACATATAATTGCTGCCAGAGAAAGCCAATGCATTAACAATAGCCCCGCCCACCATCAGAACTAATCCGGACATCTTTTTATAAATAAATGAATCTTTTTTAGAATGAATATTTTTTATAAATCAATCTGCCTAAATGCATTAATCTTTCTATGCATTGATGTTTTCTGGGATAATCCCCTGTGCAACAAGAAAGTCTTTTGAGGCAATCCCCGCCGTTATTACAGCTATAACCTTAACAACATCCTCAATGTCTAACCTTCCTAGATCAGCTGGCCTCATTTTAAACATGTTTTTTGCTAACATGCTATATCCTATACTAAGGCCGCCGATTACAGCAGAGTGGTAAATCGTATTGATGATCTTTGCAGTGCTCATATTTGTTATTAACTAAAAAAATAATTAAAATAATCATAATATGAAAGACTGCCTATGTGCTTTTTAATCAGATAATCTTTTGTTGCCAGAGCTAAAAATAAGGTTGTGACTAGTTTCGGCGAATCTTCTATCTTTCCCATGTTGGGCGGTTTTATTCTTAACAAACATTTTGCTAGGGTTGAGTAAACTATAACGCCAACAATAGGCACTGCATAATTAACCAGCGTTAAACTCATGGTTTTATTTTTTTATTTGCTTTTAAAAAGGGCTTTAAAAAATGGCGGCCAAACACAGCGAATCTGATCTAATGATTTTAGTAGAAAATTGTAATGAACTATTTGACAAAGTGGTGAAAGTGTTAGACACTTGGCTTGAGAATGATGTAAACATTTTAATCAAAAATCATAGTGAACTATCTAACGAAGCAATCAAAGAGTTAAACATTGGCTGTAGTGATTCAAAAAAAGCTAAAGCATTGGCAGTCGTTCGTGTAAAATTGAGGTGTCTTGAAGTATTGCAACGCTTGGGTGAAGAATAAAACGCGTTTACTTACTTTTACTTACTTTTATTTTTTTTTAATTTACGTAAAATATTGTGAGTTAAAAAATGAACCCCACAAGTGAGTCCGAGTTTGAAATACTACCTTCCAACAGTACGTTGTTGAGTAGTAACAAATCATTAAGCAATATGTTCATTGAATTAGACATGGACATCATTAACCCCACAAACGTTCAAAAAAGCGTAATACATGCTATTTCTAAAATCCCAGAGTCTCTTCAAATTAACCCGCCAGCAAAAGTGTTGTTGGCCATTCTGATTAAATATATAACCCCTGATGATAGTAGTATGCAAGTCTGGGTTTCAACTAGACAGAAAGAAGTAATCAGCTATTACGACTTTAAACCTGGCTGGGCTGATTACATGCTTACACAGTTTAGCCATGCAAGTGAAGAAGCAAAGTTACGCGGCTCTGGCTGGTCTGAAGGAACAGTCCTCGAAATCAAATTAAGACAAAGCAAATACTCTCTTATTGTCGGCAATTCTTACATCCCTCTCCCGAGAGAGTTAGTTCTTAAACGAGCGGCCTTAAATATACATAATTCGGATAACTTGTGTTTCATGTGGTGTGTTTTGGCGCATTTACATCCTGTTAAAAAGAATGCAGAGAGAGTTTCTAATTATTGGCAGTATAAAGATAGTCTGAACTTAAATAACATAACCTTTCCAGTAAGCATAGAAAGTATCGACCAGTTTGAAGAGCAAAACAAACCAATAACCGTAAGCGTATACACATGGAATTCAGTAGACAATCTAGTCCCTCTAAGGATCTCTCCCAATGCTCCCACTTTAGGCGATCCACTTGACAATCATGTGGACTTGATTCTGTTTGCAGACGGTTCCAAGAGCCATTATGTATTAATTAGAACAATGAGCAGACTTCTGGCTTATACTACAAAGGATCCTGCTAAACAGGGGCTTTGTAGGAGGTGTTTGGTCAGAATCCCAACTGTAGAGGCCGCCGTCAGTCATAAAAAACATTGTAAAAGTTTTGTAGACTGTAAAATCGAACTTCTTACACCAAAACCAGATCTAGAGTCAGGTTTAAGAATGTACGCAAAATGCAGATGAGCCCATACGTAGTCTATGCTGACTTTGAATCAATCTTGCCACAGTACTACGGCCCACAAGAACGGACACAACAAAAAAACAACCTTATTGTCCCGCCATCAGATCTGTTCTTATGCTTTTGTCGTTGTTAGGTCAGACGGTGGACACACACAACCAGAGATTTACAGAGGTCCCGACGAAGCTGGCCGATTTTTGGAGCAGATGAAGCACCTTCGCAATCAATTCTCTAATCAGCTGAACCTTTCAGGCATTAAGATGACTCCTGAAGATGAAGAACGTTATAAATCAGCTACCCACTGCTGGATATGCAACAGAGAATTATCAGGCGATGCTGTAAGGGACCATGATCACATTACTGGAAAATTCAGAGGGGCAGCGCATAATAGCTGTAATCTTCAACTTAAGCTTGATCCCAAGACATGGAAACTGCCAATCTTCTTTCATAACTTACGGGGCTACGATTCTCACTTTATCATGCAAGCAATAACTTCTGAATGTAAGAGAGTTAGCTGTATTGCACAGTCATCAGAAAAGTACATGACCTTTACTATTGACTGTTTATCCTTTTATGACTCTGCCCAACATCTGATGGGAGCTTAGATAAATTGGCGGGATCTTTACAAGACTATCCAATCACTAAAAAATATTTCGACCCATCTTTAGTTCGTAAAGGCGTCTATCCCTATGAATACATGGACTCGTGGGAGAGGTTTGACGAGTCGGCGCTGCCAGCAAAGGAAGACTTTTACAGCCGTCTTAGAGGTGGAGGCATATCTGACGCCGACTATGAATACGCACAGAAAGCCTGGACAGAATTACACTGCAAGACGATGGGCGATTATCACGATCAATATTTATTGGCCGACGTGTGTTTATTGGCAGACGTCTTTCAGAATTACAGAGCTACTTGCATGAAACACTACGGCCTGGATTCATCACAGTACATCTCTGCCCCGGGGTTGTCTTGGGATGCATTCTTGAAGTCTACAAACGTCGAGATTGACTTAATATCTGATCTGGATACACTCCAGATGATTGAAGATGGGCTGAGGGGAGGCATTAGCATGGCCTGTCATCCTTACCGCAGAGCCAACAACAAGTATTTAGACGATTATGATCCAACTAAACCATCCAACTATCTGATGTACTTAGACGCCAACAATCTGTATGGGTGGGCCATGAGCCAGACACTGCCATTAAGAAACTTTAAAATGATAAACGGACCCCATGAGGTTACTGCCGTGTTGAGTATGCTATCACAGCTTACACCCGATAATCCAATAGGATTAATCTTAGAAGTAGACTTAGATTATCCTAAAGAATTGCACGACCTCCATAACGATTTCCCCTTAGCCGCAGAAAGATTAAAGATGAGTCCCACCGAACCGCCCAAGCTCGTGCCTAACCTCTTTAACAAAACTAAATATGTCTGTCATTACAGGCTGTTACAATTTTACTTAAGGCACGGGTTGAAACTTACCGCCGTTCACAGAATAATTACCTGTGACCAAGAGCCTTTTATGAGACCATACATCACGAAGAACACTGATCTTAGGACTGCGGCCACTGACGCTTCAGAAAAAGACTTTTTTAAGTTGATGAACAACAGTTGTTTTGGCAAGACGATGGAGAACGTACACAATCGTAAAGATGTAAGATTAGTTACAAACGAAAAACAAGCAATTAAGCTGGCCTCTAAACCTAACTACCAAGACTTTAGAAGATTTAGCGACAGCCTGGTTGGCATTATGATGAAGAAACAGAATGTAAAGTTAGACAGGCCGGTGTTTATCGGGTTTGCCGTGTTAGAGTTGTCAAAGTTATTAATGCTTGAATTTCTATACGATTACTTTAAGCCGCTGTACCCAGAATCAAATGTCCTTTACACAGACACTGATAGTTTTATTCTGGACATCCCAACTGAAGACTTTTACAAGGATTTAGAGGCGGAGGTGGCTAAAGGAGCTGATGGGTGGTACGACACATGCGACTATCCAAAAGATTCGCCTTTACATTCAACCGTGAACAAGAAAGTGATTGGAAAGATGAAGGATGAATTTAATGGGACGGTTATACAAGAATATGTTGGCCTGCGGTCGAAGATGTATAGCGTTGCTACCCAGACTTCTGTAACAAAGAAAGCTAAGGGCATAGATAAAGAAGTTGTAAAAAAAGAAATAAGTCACAACAACTACAAGCAGGCTCTCTTTGAACGCGAAGTATTTTATCACACAAATGTTAATCTGCGCTCTACTCTTCATCAAGTAAACACAACTGCTGTTAATAAGAAGTCACTAGACTCTAACAATAGCAAGCGAACTTCCGTTAGCCCCGAGTTTTCATACGCTATAGGCCCCCGGAGAACTGACTTGTCCGACTTAACTTAAGATCTTAACTAGTACTTAACTTAAGATCTTAACTAGTACTTAACTTAAGATCTTAACTAGTACTTAACTAGTACTTAACTTAAGATCTTAACTAGTACTTAACTTAAGATCTTAACTAGTACTTAACATGACTTGCACTTAACTTGCGCTTTACTTACACTTAACTTACACTTAACTTGTTATAACTGACCTAACCAGTACTTAGCTTGTACTTAGCCAGTACTTAACAACACATTTAAAAAACTAATTTATTAAAAATGGGTCTACAGCAGGAGGTTGTACTTTTTTTTGCAGAAGTTGGTTCTTTTACTGTTTTTGTGGGGATTTGTGACTTTGTTGCTAAGTATGGCTTTAGGCGCTTGTATGCTAAAAGCCCCCCACCAACAACAATGCCCCCCAGCACATAATAATACATCTTATAGTTTGATTGTGTTGTTGTTGGCGGCGGCGGCGGTGCTGGTGCTGTTGTTGTATTACTATCTAATAATTTTTGTTTTGCTGCTTGGTTTGCTTTTTGCAGTCTGTTCCATTCAGCTAGTTTACGGCCGGCCTCAACACGCCCAGCACTTTTAGCTTTAGTAACACTACTCACCTGCGGGACACTCAGTTGTGGATTCACTTGTGGGGCACTCGCCTGTAAATCCGCTTGTGGAGAATTCACTTGTGGGGCACTCGCCTGTAAATTCACTTGTGGGGCATTCTGCTCCTGTGGAGTCTTCTTCTCCTGCTCGCTCATTTTTTTTAGTCTGATTAAAATTAATATGATTAAAATTAATGTGATTAAAAGTAATTAATCCCATGATGAATGGACATAGCAACGTCCCAAATCTATAATACATGTCACATGCAAGAGATTCTAAGGACTTGGTTAAAACCGGATCTTGTGTTAAGTCATATTTTAAATCTTCTTCTGAATCAATCGGCGCTATCTTGCCTACTAACTTAGCATATAAACTAATTATTGTCTGCCCCACTGATCTAACCATTTTTGACCCCAGCTGTGCTTCGTACCTGGCGTAATACTTCTCAACGTCTGATGTAGACAATTGCTGAATCTGTTCAATACTTAGTTCAACGCCTAGATACTGCCTGGTTTTCCGCATGCGGCCAGCGAGTATAATCTTTCTTTATGACAGAGGTCTGCTGCCTCCTCACACTTTAATAGCTCGTCGCAATCCATTTTTAAAAGCAATAAAAAAAAAAAAAAATTGTAAATTCAGCTGTTATTTATTATTCATAGTCTTTTACTAATCTTAAAAACTGTTTAGGTTTAAAGGTAACAGTTACTCCTTCAGGGTCAGTAGAAGCGGTCAGATTAAAATCTTCAGGAGCTATTTGATCAATTAAAATAGCAAACAACTTTATAACTGGATGGGGCCAAGAATGCGGTAGTTTATTGATGGCGTTCCTTACGCTTTCTCGCATATCTACGCGCTCAAAAAGCTCCGTAATTAATTCTTCAAACTCTTCTCTATCAACTCCCCAGCTCCTTTCCTGCATCTCCCAATCTCTGAATATATTAATAAGCTCTGCAACTATTCCGGGCTTCATTTTTAACTCAGATTAAAAACACCAATTTAAAAATTAAGTAAGTAAGCTGCTGCATAAATCCGGGTAAAAGATTGTATAACAAAATCAATAGCAGCACTTATAGTACATTCTGTAACGCGCTCTGCAATGCACACTGCGGGCGCTGCCAACAACGGCTTTATTGAT
>JAMYXO010005442.1:12500-15458 GCA_033310375.1 Conus canariensis
TGGATGACACGGGAAACGACTGAATGAAGCGCCAGCTGGCAGCTCTTCAGTCGGCACTACCCAGGTAGGCAGCCCGTTGTGTAAGCGAGTGTTGATTGTAAAGCGCTTAGAGCTTGGTCTCTAGCCGAGAATAGGCGCTATATAAGTATTCATTATTATTATTATTTTCAGAGTGCTGGATGAAAGTTGCTTTGTAAAGCATCACTAATACAAGTTTCAAAACATTTTTCTCTAAATAATTCTATAATTTGAAAATGGAGCTGGTGGAGGGGGGGGGGGGGGGGGGGGGGGGGGGGGGCATTCTGGGCATGTGCCCATTTTAACTCCCCGGGAGTTAAAACGGTAGTCCGAGTATGACCCCCCCCCCCCCCCCCACCACACGCACACACACACACACACACACACACACACACACACATACACACACTTCCCCTTTATTTATTGAGATTTCTTAGTGTTAGATTTTCAGAGTGCTGGGTGAAGTTTGCTTTGTAAGGCATCACTAATACAAGTTTCAAGACATATTTCTCTCAATCATTCTACAATTTGAAAATGGGGCTGGGAGGCAAGTCGGGGGGGGGGGGGGGGGGGGGGGCGTCATTCTGTGCACGTGGCTATTTTAACTCCCCGGGAGTTAAAATGGTACTGGCCGGAAATGACCACCTCCCCCCCTCCCCCCCTTATTCAGATTATTTCAGATTTTTTTTTTTCCTGGATGAAATTCGCATTGTAAGGCAATGCTAATATAAGTTTCAAAACATACTTCTCTCACTCATTCTATAATTTGAAAACACGGTGAGGATGGGAAGGGATCATTCTGGGCACGTACTTATTTTAACTCCCCGGGAGTCAAAATGGTACAAGCTGAAAATGACCCCCCCCCCCCCCCCTTTTATTCCTTGAGATTTTATTGTGTCAGATTATCAGAGTGCTGGATGAAATGTGCTTTGTAAAATTTTTTAAAATTAAATTTAAAAAAAGTTGGAGGGGGGGGGGGGGGTTTTCCCTGTGCTATTTTTAAAAAGGTTAAATGGCCCGTCGTTTGACCCCCCCCCTTTATTTAATTGGGATTTTAAAAAGGGAGTTTATATTTTATTAATTTATTTTTTAAATTTCTAATAAGTTAAAAATCTACAATCATCCATTTGAATAATTCCAAAACAGGGGTCATTTGACAGTGTAGTTAATATCGATTAAAATGGAACATCCCCCAAACCCAAAAACCTGCCTTCCCCGCCCCCCCCCACTTTTCCCCCCCCCCAAAACCCCCCCCCCCAAAATTTTCCAAATTTGGGGTTAATTTTTGATTTTTTGGTAATTTGATTTAACGGCTGGGTAATTTCAACTTCAACAATTTTTCCCCATTTAAATTTAAAACGGGGGAAGGGGGGCTTTGGGTCGGATTTAACTTTCCGGGGGTTTAAAATTGACAACCAAAAATTCCATATGGGCCCCCCCCCCCCCTCCTCCAAAATTTTTTTAAAATTTAAATTTTTCTAATTTCAGATTTGTAAGTTGTTTTGGCCACTTTACAGTTTAAAACATATTTTCTCAATTATTCTAAAATTCAATTTTCGAAAACAGGGGGGGGGGGGGATTGTGCACTGGGAACATGGGTCGGGTGTTGTCCCGGGGTTTGGGGGGGGTTGGGGTTTATCGTTTTCCCGGGAGGTCTAGATATTTGATTGCCGGGTTGAAAAGGGTGGCGGGCAAAAACTTTAAAAAAAAAGGGAAAATTATTTTCTTACTTTAAAATTTTTTTTTTTGTTAAAAGGGGGGAAAATGCCCCAAAGGGGTCCGGTTTAAAAACTTCCAACAGGCCCCCTTTTAAAACCCCTTTTCATTAATTAAATAATTTCCCCAAATTCGGAAAAAGGAACAAACTTTTTTTAAAACCAAATTTTTTCAAATTTCCCCCCGGAAAAGGGGGTTGGGTCATTTTTAAACCCCATTAATTCCGGGGTTAATAAAAGAAAAAGTAAAAGCTTTCCCCCCCCCCTGGGTTTCCCTTTTTTGAAATTTTTAAAAAAGGGAAAAAAATTCGCCTTGGCTTTTGGGAAAAAATCCCCAATCAAAAAAAAAACCCAAAAAACCCCAAAGGCTTTTTCCCCCCCGGGGGTTGTTTTCGGAGCCCTTTTTCGTGTTTTTGGGTGGGTTTTTTTTGGCCCCCCTTTTGGGGGGGGGGTTTTTTTTGGGTTGGCGAAAAAAAAACCCTTGTAGGGGGGGGGGGGGGGAAAAAAAAAAATCGTGGGGTTCCGGGGAAAAAAATTGGGGGGGGTTCCCCCGGTTTGGGGGGTTTGGGGGGGGTGGGGGTTCGGCCGGGGTTTGAAAAGGGGTTTTGGGCTTGGGGTTCCGGGGGGGGCAAAAGGGGGGGGTGGGGGGGGGGGGTTAGAGGGGGGCCCACGGAGAAAAAATTTTTTTGACTTAAAAGAACCTTTTTAAAAAGGGCGGGGGGTTTTTTTTTGAAAAAAGCGTAGCCCCGTTTTTTTTTGAAAGGTTTGGTCCCCCTTGGGCCCCCCTTTCCCGGGTTTTTAAAGGGGGGGGTTGGTCAAAAGGGGGGAAAAAAGGGGGGGGTTTCGAGGCCCCGAGCGCGGTCATTTTTGGGGGGGAAAAAAAAATTAAATTTTTTCCCCAGGGCTTTGTGGGAAAAGGCCCCCGGGGGGTTGCAAAAAATTATTAGGGGGCCTGGGGGAACCCTTTTGGCAAAATTTAGGGGGGGGGGCAAATTTTTTCCCGGGGGGAGTGGAAAGCCCTTTTTCATTTGGGGTAGTTTTCCCCATGAAAACCGGGGGGGGGTTTCGAGCCCCTTAGGTCATGCCCTGGGTTTTTCAGTTTGGATTTTGGGGGGAAAAAAGGGGGTTTTAAAAGGGCCCCAAAAAAAGGGGGGGTTTAGCAAAGGCGCCCCATGGGGGGCCCTGGGGGGGTTCGGCCGGGGGGGCCCAAAAGGGGGGTTTTTCC
>JAMYXO010005443.1:0-5000 GCA_033310375.1 Conus canariensis
AAAAAAAAAAAAAAATAAATAAATCTGATTTTACGCTCACGGCCCCGAGCCGCGCGCAAAAAACCCACACACACCCCCACAAACACCCCACACACCACACACACACACACACACAACACTCACAACACACAACACACACACATTTTCACACACTTCCCACACACACACACCACACACACACCCCCAAACACACACAAAACACACACCACAACACAACACAAACAACACAACACAACACAACACAACACAACACAATACAACCAACCCAAACACACACCCCACACCAACGGCGCGCGCCGCGCGCGGCGCGCATGTACTTATACAGGAAAGAGAGAAACGAGACAGGACAAGAGATCACTTTCAAAAAAAAAATCCACGGGAAAAAACTAAGCTTATGCAACCAAAAACGCGGTCTGAAGATCTATCGACATGGCAAAAATCAGGATCCGGACCTTTTTTTTCCGACCAGACAGAACATAAGTGCATTCTAGTTCCCCGTCCTGGAAAAAAATTTTTGCCCTTGGATCTGAAACCGACAGTCATGGGAAAGCGATAAAGGACAAAAGGGAAAGTTCTTTAAAGGTCTCAAAATCGATTTCGTCCCAACCAGAAATTAAGCGCCCAGAAAAAGGGGGAAAGTTTTGTTTGAGTGACCCCCCGGGCTGACTAAGACGGGGGGGTTTTTGCAAAGTAACAAATCCCCCAGCAAAAATCATGTACCTTCATCGGGTACATTTTTTTTTTCTTCTGAACATGCGTCCAGCCACGGCCAGGAAGGTTTTGGCCTACCCCACAAACGCCAGCCCCCGGGGATAGAACCGTTATCCGTAGGGGGACACAAATTCCAAAGATTTTGCCCCAAAGGAAAATAAAAAAGGAAAAAAGGCCCAAAGGAAAGGGCTTCTAAGAGAAAAAAAAGACCCTTAAGGCCCCCCCTCAGAACTGCAACCGACACTGTTCCCGGGGAAATGTCACCCTTGAAGAAACGGGGGAGAAAGGGGTGTACCCGGGGAAAAAAGACATTCAGGCCAGAGCAGCCCCCATCCAGGAAATATTAGCGGACAAAACGGAGCCCATCCTTGCGGACCCCTTTCCAGAGCTTTGTGGACGACTTTTGCCCAAATTGGTTTCTTTCCCCAAAAGGGGACCCCATCAGCAGATACCCCCCGGCCTACTCACCGTCGGAACGATGGGGAATCCATCCCACGTCTTGCAAAATACCCCACATCCCGTGGAAAAAACGGATAATCCTGATTCGCAAAAGAGATCCTGTCTCCTGCCTCTTTTCCGCTGCTAAATTTCCATGGTAAGATGTTCGTGTAGCATACTCTTAGTCATTGCACAATAGTGATTCGGAACCTACAAACATAATCATTTCGACGTGGAGAATCTATGTGAACACGGCTATAATGAAAACGACAGAGTAACCTAGGTACGCCTAATTAAACAAAACACGATTTTTTAGGGAACAGATATTCTGCATTAAAATCAAACCCTGTTTAAAAAATGGCTGTAATGATAATGGGCAATATTGCACAAGAAATGTTATCTTGACTTGTCTGCCCTCTATAGCTATTTCATTCAAACTGTAGTATTCATTATAACATTACTGCTACTGCTTCTGCGATCCTGCTATAACAACAACTACTACTACTATCACTACTACTACACTACTACTAAAAAACTACAACTCTACTGTTGCCGCTACTACCTTTTACTGCATATTACCGCCACCACTCTCAAAAACCATCATTATCGTCACCATTGCACTTGCTATATTATTTCAGTTCTTCATATTGTGGGATCATCAACACCACCGCATCACTTCTTTTAATTGGGAAATCACAGCGCTTCAAAAAGAACAGAATACATTTTTGAAACATTGTACATATGATATACAGACACACATCACATATCTACCAAAAATAAAATGAGTTAAGCGTAATACGATTAGGGCATTTCTAATTTAACAAATCTTGTTCACGCACGCAATTCAGGACGCACGCACACCGCGTACAAAACACACACACACCACAACACACACACACCACACACACACACACACACACAACACACACACACACACACACACACACAAAAAACACGCGCGCGCCGCCCTTTCTTTCCCACCCACCCACCTACCTACCCATACATACATACACATATTAATACTTCTGACGTTGCGGTATTGGAATTACGGTTTAAATGACTCTGCATCAATTAGCATAATGAGCGATGATGTCCAGATTCGTGGAAAAAACTTTTAAAATGTCGAAACCAATGCCAACGGTAAAATAAATTAAAAAAAAGCAGACTGACTATAAACACCATCCTTTGATTAATGTCCTGTCCCCCCCCTCTCCCTCTTCACTCCCCGACAACTTAGCATCCTCAAAGAACGAATGTGGGTGGGTGTGTTGGACAATGCTGAAACTGGAAGAAATTGGGGAAGCGAGAGCTGACAGAAGAGAGCTGAGTAACATTGACAGACGGTCTGCAGTGTTCTACCCAAACCCAAAATGGACCCTGTCCTGAAAACACTCTCAACAAATGACGATAAATGTGTCTGGCTCCGGAACCCTTCCCAACCAAATCAAATTTCCCGTCTTTCATCTGTTCCTTGGAGACCAAAAAAAAAGCAGCATATTTCTTCTCTTGTCCACAGAAAAAATCGTAGAGGAAATCGAAATGAGAATGATTTTTTTCTTCAGTAACACACCAACCCTTATTCTCGACGTTGTTTCAGTTGATATGTATGTACAGCAGGCGAGAGAGAGAGAGAGAGAGAGAGAGAGAGAGAGAGAAGAGAGAGAGAGGGGGGGAGGGAGGGAGGGGAGAGAGGAGGGAGCTGGGAGGAGAAGGTGAGGGTGGATGGGGAAATGGAGGCGTGATTGGCTACTGGGGGGAGCAATTGAAACTGCTTTCATCTGTGTGTGTGTGTGTGTTTTGTGTGTGTGTGGGGTGTGTTGTGTGTGGTGTGTGTTGTGTGTGTGTTTTGCGTGTGTTGTGTGTGTGTGTGGGGGTGTGTGTGGTGTGTGGTTTTGTGTTTGCGTGTGTGTGTGTGTGTGGTGTGTGTGGGGGTGTGTGTGTGTTTTTCGTGTGTGCGTGCGTGCGTGCGGGGGGGGTGCGTGCGTGCGTTCGTGCGTGCATGGGGTGCGTGTGGGGTGTGGTGGTGGGGCGTGTGTCGAGTGTGATCATTATACATACCAAAACATACAAGAATTTGGGTACGATTCCTGATACTGTTGAAACTCGAAAACAGAGATCTTAGTATAAACTTTGCAAGGCTGTCGGTTTTTGAATATTACAACACAATCACTGGCTATAACAAATTTTTTGAAAGGAGAAAATATTCGACACCATTGTCGTGTCTGCATGCAGGCAATGCACTAAAAGCGCAGGGTTTCCGTCCTTTGTGTAGAAATTTATTTTCATTCATGTTTTCATTAGACGCTGACTATGTGTGGAACAGAATCAACAAGAACTGACTGTCTTCTTTGCGTTGGTTGACCCTGAGTCCCTTTCCATTTGTACGTGGGAGCAAATCAGCACATTTTCCCTGCATTCTCAAACTACATCACGTCCTGCCCAGGGCATTTCTATCGCTAACCTGACAGAGCATCTGCCACTGAAAACCTGGAAGGTTGTTTCCTCTGGCTGAGTTCAACAGAGGCCTTCAGAAAGGGCAACACCACTATCTGTTTAAGACAGAACAGTTGTCAAATGCACAAGCTGAATGCTCCATGCTCGTTTAAGCTGTCATGGAAAAGGATTCCTTACCCAGCAACAAAACAAACAAGAGAAACAATAGTAAAACAAAACTTAGAAAGCTGAAAACTCTGAAAGCATATTTCCAAGTCTTATCACAAACAATGAATCACATTTTCTATGACGTACAAGATATACAGCATATTGTCTCATTTGTCAGCGGTGGAACTCAATTATATCAATTCTAGTTGTTAAGGGGCCGGAATAGCTCAGTTGGTAGAGCGCCGGACTCTTGATCCTGGGGTTGCGGGTTCGAATTTCGGTACGGATGGGGGGGGGGGGGGGGGGGGGGGGGGGGTTCCCTCGGAGTTAACATTGGTTCTGACTCCATTCCCCCATACAGTCCTTCGAATGAGACTATAAACCGAGGTTTCGTGTGTGAGCGCACGCACAACATCTTGCACACACGTCAAATCCCATCACCAACTTTCGGAAGAGAAGGCCAGTTTGGCCGTTGGTATGGATGACACGTGACACATAGCATGCCCTTCCCCGAAGATGGAGTATGGCTGCCTTAACGGCGGGATAAAAAAAAACGGTCATACACACAAAACTCCACTGCCTGTCTATACAGGCAGTGTCCGCAGGAGTATCAGCCTGCGTACGCAGAAAGAAAGAAAGAAAATTCTAGTTGTTGATGACAGACGGAGGTGGCCCGATGGACTGGACGGGGGCGTTTGGAAGGGGTTGGTGGACATCGAAGGGGAGGGGGGGAGGGGCAAGGACGGGAATCTGGGGAGGAAAGGGCAGGAAGGGAAGAGAGAGAAGCGAGTGCCTTTGGCCTAAGGACAGAACATGGAGGTGTGTTGTTGTTGTTGTTGACTTTGCTGTGAAATGCCAGAGGACACACGTTGACTCGGCAGGTGCAGACGATCAATGTTGACACAACAGAACAGGCTGTGGAGTTGCACCCATGTTGAGGTGAGGGCTGTTGGCATATGTGTGGAGAAATTACTGAGATGCGTTTGTGTGTGCGTTGTGTGTGGTGTGTGTGTGTGTGTGTGTGTGGTGTGTGTGTGTGTGTGTGTGTGTGTGTGTGTGTGTGTTCGATTTGATATCATAATACATGCTGCTTCTTCATATCCACTTTTGTAAAATAAAAAAAAGAAAGAAAAAGAAAACGCAAACTGGCCTGAAACTTCTTAACGCTAAGACTCTTTCCCACTGTAGCTTAGACATCTGAAAGGCTATTAGTATTCATAAAAGAACGACACACACACACATACACACTC
>JAMYXO010005443.1:12500-15453 GCA_033310375.1 Conus canariensis
AAAAGAAACTCTAAGGATCATAACACTAGCAGTATTCCAATCAGCGTTACAGCCGCTGCTACTGCTGTATACACAATGTTCATCACAACCACATTAACCGTGCCTATGTAGCTTATAATACAGCACACAGGAATATATGCGTAAGTCACATAGCACAATGCAAGCATCATGAATTGCAAAGTTCTTCCGGTGTTTTCACTACTAACATCAAAGCTAAAATAAATCGGAGACACGGGTCACGTTAATTATAGAAATCATCTCCAATTCTAAAGCCTACACAAACACCCCCACCCGGTCTCACACCCATCCCCCCATTCCAGTCTTCCTGATGACTCAAAACCCCCCAAAGGGGAAGAATATCGGGTGCTAAGTTGGCAGAGTCATTGAAACTTGGTGAGTCTGAAGCAGAAAATTGACATAGAGACTCCACAGACAGATTTTCTTCTCTTTCGCTGAATATGAGAAGATAAGTGGTTTCTCGTTCTTCGTTTTCACTGTCCTAAATGTTATTTGTTTTTGCCTGACAAAGACCCAAGAGATCGAAATGCATTGTGTTTTGTCCTGTACTTCGTTTTGTTCTGTTCTTGGGCGGTAACTAAACCCCCCTTCATTCTAAATTCTACAGAAAGAGGCAGTCCGCAGTCTCCTTTCAATACCTAAATGGACGCTATTCTGAAAACTTTCTCGACAACTGACGCTAGATGTGTCTGGCACATTTCCCCCGACCAAATAAAGACGGTCTTTTCATCTGCTCTTGAAAATCATTTCCGATTCGTCTCATAAGACAGATTTGAAGAGGGTAAGAAAACCTGATTATTTCTTCTTTCATCCCAGAACAGTTATAGAAGAAATTTTTCGAATTATTTCTCGTTTCTGCAAATTTTTCCCCGCGCATTGAGGAACTTTTGGGAGAATTGGCGTGTGGAAGGGGAAAAAAGAGAGAGAAGAGGAGAGAGAGACAGAGAGAGAAGGGGGGAAAAAAAAAAAAAAAATGCAAAACATATAAACGTACTCCCAGTTTTCCTGAAAACGCGTGAGTATTCCATAAAAGGAAAAAACCCTCTTGGGGGGGTAACCTTAGTAAGGCTATCTGGTAAAAATCGGCCTCGTCGTGACCTATAAAAGAAACATACTTACAAATTTTTTGGAAAGATCGGCCAAGAAACTTTCTGAGATTTTCCATAAGAAGAAAACCTTATGGGCCCTTTTGCAACGGCATAACGGAAACTTTAAACATCGGGATCATCCTGACCCCTAAGAAAAAACCTCTAAGTTTCACAGACATCGGTAGTATTTTCTGAGATATTTCCCTGAAAAGAAAAACCGCTTGGGGCGCATAGCCGTTAGTAACGGCTATAACGGTTAAAAAAAAACATCGGGCATCATCCGTGACCCATAATGAAAAAACCTACAAATTTTCAGAAAGTTTGGCTATTACTTTTTTGACATTCCATACAAAAGAAAAACCGTTTTGGGCCGTTTAGCCGTTATAACGGCTATAAAGGGTAAACAAAAAAATCGGGGATCATCCGTGACCCATAATGAACATACCTACAAATTTTCAGAAAGGTCGCCAATGTGCTTTTTGAAGTTTCAAAAGAAGAAAAAACGTTTTAGGCCGTTTTAAACCGAAATAACGGCTTAATGGTACACTAAAAAAATCGGGATCATCCTAACCCCTAATTTAACAATATGCAAATTTTCACAAGGGTTGGGCCCGATTTTCTGAGATATTTCCCTAAAGAAGAAAACCCCCTTACAGGCCGTTTCAGCGTTATAACAGCATAACGGTAAACTAAAACATGGCATAATCCCTGACCCAAAGAAACCCCCTGCTACTTTCAAAAGACGGCCAAGTACTTTCTGAGTATTCCATGAAGAATTTTTTTTTAAGTTACAGGCCGTTCAGCCGTTTGAACTGCTTAAAAGGTAAAATAAAACATCGGACATTTTCGTGGGCCCCAAAAGAATATATGCTAATTTTACAAAGATCGGAAAAATAAATTTTTTGAAATTTTCCCTGAAAAGAAAAACCGTTTTCATGCCCCTACAGCCGTTTTGTAAAAGGGGTAAACGGGAAAAATTAAACATCGGGCATTATTCGTGACTCAAATAACGTACCACAAAGTTCGAAAGATCGGGCCCAAATACTTTCTGAGATATTCTATAATGGGGAAAAACCGTTACAGGCCGAAAAAGCCCTTATAACGGGTATAAAGGGGTAAACAAAACACGGCACTCTGTGACCCTAATGAACAACCCGCAATTTTCACAAAGATCGGCCAATACTTTCTGAGATTTCCTGTAGAAGAAAAAAACGTTACAGCCGTTTCAGCCGTTATTAAAGGATAGCGGTAAACAAAACTCGGGCATTATTCGTGACCCATAATGAACATACCTACAAATTTTTTTTAGAAAGACACCAAGATTTCTGAATATTCTATAAATAAGAAAAAAAAAAAATTAAGGCCGTTACAGCCGTTTTGTAACGGCTATAACGGCTACCTAAAAATCGGGGGTCATTCGTGACCCATAATAACATACCTGCTCATTTTCACAAAGATCGGCCAAGTACTTTTTTGAGATATTTCCATAAAGAAGAAAAACCGTTACTGCCTATACAGCCTTGTAACGGCTATAATGGTAAACTAAAAAAATCGGGCATCACCCTAACCCATAATGAATATACCCGCAATTTTCCCCAAAAATGGCCAAGTTTTTCTGAGAATTCCCTAAAGAAGAAAAACCCCTTACAGGGGCCCTACAGCCGTTAGTAACGGCTTAACGGGAAATAAAACACGGGCATCATCCGTGCCCCTCATGACCATACCTAAAAATTTTCAGAAAGATCGGCCAGTATTTTGTCTGGAGCGATGGAACACATTTTGACCACGGACGGACGGAAAACACCACCAACACACACACACACACACCCACACACAAACACACCCCC
>JAMYXO010005444.1:0-15451 GCA_033310375.1 Conus canariensis
ATGCATTTGTGGCACAGACAGCGCCTAGCTTACTACAGAAGGTGATGTGCAGCAGCACACAGAATCTTGTCAACAAAACATTCACACACAAATAATGGCAACTATTGTGGAAAGAGGGAAGACCTTGGTCAATCTCCTCCATGTTTGTGGCCAAGTTCAACACATCACTTGTACCTGGAGCAAAGATGTTGTGAAAGGAAATCCTCACTAGGACCCATCGTGACTGTTGATTTTGAAAGTTGTGAAGTGGACTATTACTATGTGTGATTGACAGTCCAAGGATTAGTTACAAATATGTTTAATACCACGATGTGGGATCCATGTCATGACGAACGTTTGTAAAGGCTCATTGTACAACGTTGTTTCCACATAAGTTTCGTATATCTGCCTCCCTCCTCACTCCATTTCCCCCAGCCCTCACCCCTACCCCGTTCCCCCATCCATTCCTCCATAGTCCGCTTTTTTGTGAATGGGCCTAAATAGTCTAAACAACATTAAAGTATTGGCATTCGTATTCTCTCTCTCTCTCTCTCTCTCTCTCTCTCTCTCTCTCTTCTCTGTCTGTCTGTCTGTCTGTCTGTCTGTCTGTCTGTCTGTCTGTCTGAAAAGACACAAATTGAATACATATGCAAATTATTACCTACATACCTAAATAAATGCCTTAATAAATAAAGAAATAATAAATAAATATATAAAGGAAAAGATAAATAAGTACATAAGTATATACGTAAATAAATCAATAAGAAAAAACAAGGAATATTTCATATAGCATAAAGAGTTTGGTGAATTATTAAACCTACATTGAGGATAACATAGACGTTGTCACAATTATACCACTAGAGTAAATAATGAAAAAAATACGGAAAGAAAGAAAGAAAGAGAAGAAGGAAGGAAGGAAGGAAGGAAGGAAGGAAGGAGGGAGGGAAGGAAAAGAACCAAAAAAGCTAGAGAGATAAACAAAATGGAAAACAAAACGCCAAAGTCTGCACAGTGGGTAAGTGAAAAAAGAATTCATTTATTACTGAATTAGTTAGTTAGTTAGGTCTATTATTCGGAATTTATAATCATCTTCTCATAACGTCTTCATGGCACATCAATCCTCCCTGTCTTACATTTCGTTCTTATTTCTTTCTTTATCTTCCTATTTCCATCTCTTCTTTGTTGTTGTTTTTTTGTACTCTATTCATTTATTCTTTTTATTTTCTTATATATGTATGTATATACACATTCCTTGATTTAAAAAAAAATCTTAAATAAATGTTAGCGAACCGCCCAGAGAACGTGGACAAACGAGTCACAAGACGAAACACAACGCGTTTCGACCTCTTAGGTCTTCATCAGGTGAGACATTAACGAATAAAACAATGAAAATTCACTTAGCTTTGATCGCTTCAGATCACTTCGCAGGGTTCAGCGCAAGGAAGAAAGGTCACTAGATATCACAAGTCGAAACACGTTTCTTCCTTGCGCTGAACCCTGCGAAGTGATGTGAAGCGATCAAAGCTAAGTGAATTTTCATTGTTTTATTCGTTAATGTCTCACCTGATGAAGACCTAAGAGGTCGAAACGCGTTGTGTTTCGTCTTGTGACTCGTTTGTCCACGTTCTCTGGGCGGTTCGCTAACATTTATTTAAGATTTGTTTAGATTTCCGCCTGCAGTCCTCTCGCTTTGCAATTAAAAAAAAAGACAATTACAAAGTTAGAGACACACAGAAAGAGACTCTTTACTACTTGTAATCTGGTAGAAGCAACAAAAAAAACAACAACCTAATCTCGTGAACTAACTACTTAATTAAATAGCTAACTAACTAATTAAATAGCTAACTAACTAACTAACTACCTTACTTACTACTTATCTAACTAACTAATTAACTGTTCTTCACATTTTGTTTTCTTCTTCACATTTTGTTTTGGTCTTCACATTTTTTTTCTTTGCTCGGCCAGGATTCGAACCCGCAGCTTTTGGTTGGGTGGGCGTCTGAAGGCGTGCCTTTTCAGACGGATGTCTTACCCCAGTGCTAAGAGACACCTACTGTACATTGAGAAATTTATGCCTTATGAAGTTCACTTTTGTTCCTCCCTAACCAGCACTAAGCAGCAGCTAGTTCAAATATTCAGTTGTTTCCTACACAAGTCTGATCGTATGCCTGTTAGGAGTCTCCTGGCAACTTTAGAAAGTATGCTGAACTCAGCACTGCAGAACATGACGCTATCCCCGTTCAAAACTGAAGGCAAAAGAAACAACATTGTCGTCGTCCTGAGGTTCAATACTATAACCGATTATTCCCTGTCACGTTACTACCACAGCGTCCATGCTGTGTATCGCAAAAAGGTGCCCCCTCAAGGTAATCAGGGACAACACTGTGATACACAGAAGAAGCCAAGGGTAGGCAAGGAAGCCTTTTCATCTCTATCTGGTTTATTTTTGCCAACTGTGCCCAGTTTGTTCTATGCTGCTGATGCTGACAGTGAAAAAATTGTTTTTGCTGATAAACATGTAGCTGACAATGATCATCGTTTGCCTGCTTGTGTTTGCCAGTCTTTGTATGACACTCAAAACAATGAACGGCATATCAAAATGAAACTGTGTGGCGCCAGTACACAGTTACTGATAGTGTGCCATGACTGTGAGAAAAAAGTGCGAAACAGAAGCAGATTTGCATATGACTGTTAGTGTAAAAAATACTGAAGGCTATGAACAGGAAAACAATACAACCAAACGTGATTCAAAATCGATGCATTAGTGGCACAGACAGCGCCTAGCTTACTACAGAAGGTGATGTGCAGCAGCACACAGAATCTTGTCAACAAAACATTCACACACAAATAATGGCAACTATTATGGAAAGAGGGAAGACCTTGGTCAATCTCCTCCATGTTTGTGGCCAAGTTCAACACATCATTTGTACCTGGAGCAAAGATGTTGTGAAAGGAAATCCTTACTAGGACCCATCGTGACTGTTGATTTTGAAAGTTGTGAAGTGGACTATTACTATGTGTGATTGACAGTCCAAGGATTAGTTACAAATATGTTTAATACCACGATGTGGGATCCATGTCATGACGAACGTTTGTAAAGGCTCATTGTACAACGTTGTTTCCACATAAGTTTCGTATATCTGCCTCCCTCCTCACTCCATTTCCCCAATCCCTCACCCCTACCCCGTTCCCCCATCCAATTCCTCCATAGTCCGCTTTTTTGTGAATGGGCCTAAATAGTCTAAACAACATTAAAGTATTGGCATTCGTATTCTCTCTCTCTCTCTCTCTCTCTCTCTCTCTCTCTCTCTCTCTCTCTCTCTCTCTCTCTCTCTGTCTTCTGCTGAAAAGTCACAAATTGAATACATATGCAAATTATTACCTACATACCTAAATAAATGCCTCAATAAATAAAGAAATAATAAATAAATATATAAAGGAAAAGATAAATAAGTACATAAGTATATACGTAAATAAATCAATGAGAAAAAACAAGAAATATTTCATATAGCATAAAGATTTTGGTGAATTATTAAAACTTCATTGATGATAACATAGACGTTGCACAATTATACCACTAGAGTAAATAATGAAAAAAATACGGAAAGAAAGAAAGTAAAGTAAGAAAGAAGAAGAAGAAGGAAGGAAGGAAGGAAGGAAGGAAGGAGGGAGGAAGGAAAAGAACAAAAAAGCAAGAGAGATAAACAAATGGAAAACAAAACGCCGAAGTCTGCACAGTGGGTAAGTGAAAAAAGAATTCATTATTACTGAATTAGTTAGTTAGTTAGGTCTATTATTCGGAATTTATAATCATCTTCTCATAACGTCTTCATGGCACATCAATCCTCCTGTCTTACATTTCGTTCTTATTTCTTTCTTGTACTTCCTATTTCCATCTCTTCTTTGTTGTGTTGTTTTGTACTCTATTCATTTATTCTTTTTATTTTCTTATATATGTATGTATAAACATTCTTGATTTAAAAAAACTTAAATTAATGTTAGGAACCCAGAGAATTTACAAAGAGTCACAAAGAAAACAATTTCGACTCTAGGTCTTCATTAACATTAACGAATAAACAATAAATCACTTACTTACCTAGATCACTTGCATTAGCGTCTAAGAATAAATGTTCACTTGATTAGTCTTAAACACTTTTTCCTTGCTGCGATTCCTGCGAGTGATGTGGCGTCAAGCTGTGATTTTCATTGTTTATCGTTATGTTCACCTGTACCTAGGGGAAATTTTTGCTTTGATTCTTTGTTCCACGTTTCTGGCGGTTCTACATTTATTTAAATATGTTGATTCCGTTGAGTCTCCTTGCAATTAAAAAAAAGACAATTACAAAGTTAGAGACACACAGAAAGAGACTCTATTACTACTTGTAATCTGGTAGAAGCAACAAAAAAAACAACAACTATCTCGTTGAACTAACTACTTAATTAAATACTAACTAACTAATTAAAAGCTAACTAACTAACTAACTACCTTACTATACTATCTAACTAACTAATTAACTGTTCTTCACATTTTGTTTTTTCTTCACATGTGCCCATTTTTTTCTTTGCTCGGCCAGGATTCGAACCCGCAGCTTTTGGTGGGTGGGCGTCTGAAGGCGTGCCTTTTCAGACGGATGTCTTACCCAGTGCTAAGAGACACCTACTGTACATTGAGAAATTTATGCCTTATGAAGTTCACTTTTGTTCCTCCCTAACCAGCACTAAGCAGCAGCTAGTTCAAATATTCAGTTGTTTCCTACACAAGTCTGTTCGTATGCCTGTTAGGAGTCTCCTGGCAACTTTAGAAAGTATGCTGAACTCAGCACTGCAGAACATGACGCTATCCCGTTCAAAACTGAAGGCAAAAGAAACAACATTGTCGTCGTCCTGAGGTTCAATACTATAACCGATTATTCCCTGTCACGTTACTACCACAGCGTCCATGCTGTGTATCGCAAAAAGGTGCCCCTCAAGGTAATCAGGGACAACACTGTGATACACAGAAGAAGCCAAGGGTAGGCAAGGAAGCCTTTTCATCTCTATCTGGTTTATTTTTGCCAACTGTGCCCAGTTTGTTCTATGCTGCTGATGCTGACAGTGAAAAAATTGTTTTTCTGATAAACATGTAGCTGACAATGATCATCGTTTGCCTGCTTGTGTTTGCCAGTCTTTGTATGACACTCAAAACAATGAACGGCATATCAAAATGAAACTGTGTGGCGCCAGTACACAGTTACTGATAGTGTGCCATGACTGTGAGAAAAAGTGCGAAGCAGAAGCAGATTTGCATATGACTGTTAGTGTAAAAAATACTGAAGGCTATGAATAGGAAAACAATACAACCAAACGTGATTCAAAATCGATGCATTTGTGGCACAGACAGCGCCTAGCTTACTACAGAAGGTGATGTGCAGCAGCACACAGAATCTTGTCAACAAAACATTCACACACAAATAATGGCAACTATTGTGGAAAGAGGGAAGACCTTGGTCAATCTCCTCCATGTTTGTGGCCAAGTTCAACACATCACTTGTACCTGGAGCAAAGATGTTGTGAAAGGAAATCCTCACTAGGACCCATCGTGACTGTTGATTTTGAAAGTTGTGAAGTGGACTATTACTATGTGTGATTGACAGTCCAAGGATTAGTTACAAATATGTTTAATACCACGATGTGGGATCCATGTCATGACGAACGTTTGTAAAGGCTCATTGTACAACGTTGTTTCCACATAAGTTTCGTATATCTGCCTCCCTCCTCACTCCATTTCCCCCAGCCCTCACCCCTACCCCGTTCCCCCATCCCGTTCCTCCATAGTCCGCTTTTTTGTGAATGGGCCTAAATAGTCTAAACAACATTAAAGTATTGGCATTCGTATTCTCTCTCTCTCTCTCTCTCTCTCCCCTCTCTCTCTCTCTCTCTCTCTCTCTTCTTCTCTGTCTGTCTGTCTGTCTGTCTGTCTGTCTGTCTGTCTGTCTGAAAAGACACAAATTGAATACATATGCAAATTATTACCTACATACCTAAATAAATGCCTTAATAAATAAAGAAATAATAAATAAATATATAAAGGAAAAGATAAATAAGTACATAAGTATATACGTAAATAAATCAATAAGAAAAAACAAGAAAAATTTCATATAGCATAAAGAGTTTGGTGAATTATTAAAACCTACATTGAGGATAACATAGACGTTGTCAACAATTATACCACTAGAGTAAATAATGAAAAAAATACGGAAAGAAAGAAAGAAGAAAGAAGGAAGGAAGGAAGGAAGGAAGGAAGGAAGGAAGGAAGGAAGGAGAGGGAGGGAAGGAAAAGAACCAAAAAAGCTAGAGAGATAAACAAAATGGAAAACAAAACGCCAAAGTCTGCACAGTGGGTAAGTGAAAAAAGAATTCATTTATTACTGAATTAGTTAGTTAGTTAGGTCTATTATTCGGAATTTATAATCATCTTCTCATAACGTCTTCATGGCACATCAATCCTCCCTGTCTTACATTTCGTTCTTATTTCTTTCTTTATCTTCCTATTTCCATCTCTTCTTTGTTGTTGTTTTTTTGTACTCTATTCATTTATTCTTTTTATTTTCTTATATATGTATGTATATACACATTCCTTGATTTAAAAAAAAATCTTAAATAAATGTTAGCGAACCGCCCAGAGAACGTGGACAAACGAGTCACAAGACGAAACACAACGCGTTTCGACCTCTTAGGTCTTCATCAGGTGAGACATTAACGAATAAAACAATGAAAATTCACTTAGCTTTGATCGCTTCAGATCACTTCGCAGGGTTCAGCGCAAGGAAGAAAGGTCACTAGATATCACAAGTCGAAACACGTTTCTTCCTTGCGCTGAACCCTGCGAAGTGATGTGAAGCGATCAAAGCTAAGTGAATTTTCATTGTTTTATTCGTTAATGTCTCACCTGATGAAGACCTAAGAGGTCGAAACGCGTTGTGTTTCGTCTTGTGACTCGTTTGTCCACGTTCTCTGGGCGGTTCGCTAACATTTATTTAAGATTTGTTTAGATTTCCGCCTGCAGTCCTCTCGCTTTGCAATTAAAAAAAAAGACAATTACAAAGTTAGAGACACACAGAAAGAGACTCTTTACTACTTGTAATCTGGTAGAAGCAACAAAAAAAACAACAACCTAATCTCGTGAACTAACTACTTAATTAAATAGCTAACTAACTAATTAAATAGCTAACTAACTAACTAACTACCTTACTTACTACTTATCTAACTAACTAATTAACTGTTCTTCACATTTTGTTTTCTTCTTCACATTTTGTTTTGGTCTTCACATTTTTTTTCTTTGCTCGGCCAGGATTCGAACCCGCAGCTTTTGGTTGGGTGGGCGTCTGAAGGCGTGCCTTTTCAGACGGATGTCTTACCCCAGTGCTAAGAGACACCTACTGTACATTGAGAAATTTATGCCTTATGAAGTTCACTTTTGTTCCTCCCTAACCAGCACTAAGCAGCAGCTAGTTCAAATATTCAGTTGTTTCCTACACAAGTCTGATCGTATGCCTGTTAGGAGTCTCCTGGCAACTTTAGAAAGTATGCTGAACTCAGCACTGCAGAACATGACGCTATCCCCGTTCAAAACTGAAGGCAAAAGAAACAACATTGTCGTCGTCCTGAGGTTCAATACTATAACCGATTATTCCCTGTCACGTTACTACCACAGCGTCCATGCTGTGTATCGCAAAAAGGTGCCCCCTCAAGGTAATCAGGGACAACACTGTGATACACAGAAGAAGCCAAGGGTAGGCAAGGAAGCCTTTTCATCTCTATCTGGTTTATTTTTGCCAACTGTGCCCAGTTTGTTCTATGCTGCTGATGCTGACAGTGAAAAAATTGTTTTTGCTGATAAACATGTAGCTGACAATGATCATCGTTTGCCTGCTTGTGTTTGCCAGTCTTTGTATGACACTCAAAACAATGAACGGCATATCAAAATGAAACTGTGTGGCGCCAGTACACAGTTACTGATAGTGTGCCATGACTGTGAGAAAAAAGTGCGAAACAGAAGCAGATTTGCATATGACTGTTAGTGTAAAAAATACTGAAGGCTATGAACAGGAAAACAATACAACCAAACGTGATTCAAAATCGATGCATTAGTGGCACAGACAGCGCCTAGCTTACTACAGAAGGTGATGTGCAGCAGCACACAGAATCTTGTCAACAAAACATTCACACACAAATAATGGCAACTATTATGGAAAGAGGGAAGACCTTGGTCAATCTCCTCCATGTTTGTGGCCAAGTTCAACACATCATTTGTACCTGGAGCAAAGATGTTGTGAAAGGAAATCCTTACTAGGACCCATCGTGACTGTTGATTTTGAAAGTTGTGAAGTGGACTATTACTATGTGTGATTGACAGTCCAAGGATTAGTTACAAATATGTTTAATACCACGATGTGGGATCCATGTCATGACGAACGTTTGTAAAGGCTCATTGTACAACGTTGTTTCCACATAAGTTTCGTATATCTGCCTCCCTCCTCACTCCATTTCCCCAATCCCTCACCCCTACCCCGTTCCCCCATCCAATTCCTCCATAGTCCGCTTTTTTGTGAATGGGCCTAAATAGTCTAAACAACATTAAAGTATTGGCATTCGTATTCTCTCTCTCTCTCTCTCTCTCCTCTCTCTCTCTCTCCTCTCTCTCTCTCTCTCTCTCTTCTCTCTGTCTGAAAAGTCACAAATTGAATACATATGCAAATTATTACCTACATACCTAAATAAATGCCTCAATAAATAAAGAAATAATAAATAAATATATAAAGGAAAAGATAAATAAGTACATAAGTATATACGTAAATAAATCAATGAGAAAAAACAAGAAATATTTCATATAGCATAAAGATTTTGGTGAATTATTAAAACTTCATTGATGATAACATAGACGTTGACACAATTATACCACTAGAGTAAATAATGAAAAAAATACGGAAAGAAAGAAAGTAAGTAAGAAAGAAAGAAAGAAAGAAAGGAAGGAAGGAAGGAAGGAAGGAAGGTAGGAGGAGGGAAGGAAAAGAACCAAAAAAGCAAGAGAGATAAACAAAATGGAAAACAAAACGCCGAAGTCTGCACAGTGGGTAAGTGAAAAAAGAATTCATTAATTACTGAATTAGTTAGTTAGTTAGGTCTATTATTCGGAATTTATAATCATCTTCTCATAACGTCTTCATGGCACATCAATCCTCCCTGTCTTACATTTCGTTCTTATTTCTTTCTTTGTCTTCCTATTTCCATCTCTTCTTTGTTGTTGTTTTTTTACTCTATTCATTTATTCTTTTTATTTTCTTATATATGTATGTATACACACATTCCTTGATTTAAAAAAAAAAGACAATTACAAAGTTAGAGACACACAGAAAGAGACTATTTACTACTTGTAATCTGGTAGAAGCAACAAAAAAAACAAACTATTCTCATGAACTAACTACTTAATTAAATATCTAACTAACTAACTAATTAAACAGCTAACTAACTAACTAACTACCTTACTACTTATCTAACTAACTAATTAACTGTTCTTCACATTTTGTTTTGTTCTTCACATTTTTTTCTTTGCTCGGCCAGGATTCGAACCCGCAGCTTTTGGATGGGTGGGCGTCTGAAGGCGTGCCTTTTCAGACGGATGTCTTACCCCAGTGCTAAGAGACACCTACTGTACATTGAGAAATTTATGCCTTATGAAGTTCACTTTTGTTCCTCCCTAACCAGCACTAAGCAGCAGCTAGTTCAAATATTCAGTTGTTTCCTACACAAGTCAGTTCGTATGCCTGTTAGGAGTCTCCTGGCAACTTTAGAAAGTATGCTGAACTCAGCACTGCAGAACATGACGCTATCCCCGTTCAAAACTGAAGGCAAAAGAAACAACATTGTCGTCGTCCTGAGGTTCAATACTATAACCGATTATTCCCTGTCACGTTACTACCACAGCGTCCATGCTGTGTATCGCAAAAAGTGCCCCCTCCAGGTAATCAGGGACAACACTGTGATACACAGAAGAAGCCAAGGGTAGACAAGGCAGCCTTTTCATCTCTATCTGGTTTATTTTTGCCAACTGTGCCCAGTTTGTTCTATGCTGCTGATGCTGACAGTGAAAAAATTGTTTTTACTGATAAACATGTAGCTGACAATGATCATCGTTTGCCTGCTTGTGTTTGCCAGTCTTTGTATGACACTCAAAACAATGAACGGCATATCAAAATGAAACTGTGTGGCGCCAGTACACAGTTACTGATAGTGTGCCATGACTGTGAGAAAAAGTGCGAAGCAGAAGCAGATTTGCATATGACTGTTAGTGTAAAAAATACTGAAGGCTATGAATAGGAAAACAATACAACCAAACGTGATTCAAAATCGATGCATTTGTGGCACAGACAGCGCCTAGCTTACTACAGAAGGTGATGTGCAGCAGCACACAGAATCTTGTCAACAAAACATTCACACACAAATAATGGCAACTATTGTGGAAAGAGGGAAGACCTTGGTCAATCTCCTCCATGTTTGTGGCCAAGTTCAACACATCACTTGTACCTGGAGCAAAGATGTTGTGAAAGGAAATCCTCACTAGGACCCATCGTGACTGTTGATTTTGAAAGTTGTGAAGTGGACTATTACTATGTGTGATTGACAGTCCAAGGATTAGTTACAAATATGTTTAATACCACGATGTGGGATCCATGTCATGACGAACGTTTGTAAAGGCTCATTGTACAACGTTGTTTCCACATAAGTTTCGTATATCTGCCTCCCTCCTCACTCCATTTCCCCAGCCCTCACCCCTACCCCGTTCCCCCATCCAATTCCTCCATAGTCCGCTTTTTTGTGAATGGGCCTAAATAGTCTAAACAACATTAAAGTATTGGCATTCGTATTCTCTCTCTCTCTCTCTCTCTCTCTCTCTCTCTCTCTCTCTCTTCTCTCTCTGTCTGTCTGTCTGTCTGTCTGTCTGTCTGTCGCTGTCTGAAAAGACACAAATTGAATACATATGCAAATTATTACCTACATACCTAAATAAATGCCTTAATAAATAAAGAAATAATAAATAAATATATATAAAGGAAAAGATAAATAAGTACATAAGTATATACGTAAATAAATCAATAAGAAAAAACAAGGAATATTTCATATAGCATAAAGAGTTTGGTGAATTATTAAAACCTACATTGAGGATAACATAGACGTTGTCACAATTATACCACTAGAGTAAATAATGAAAAAAATACGGAAAGAAAGAAAGAAAGAAAGGAAAAGGAAGGAAGGAAGGAAGGAAGGAAGGAAGGAGGGAGGGAAGGAAAAGAACCAAAAAAGCTAGAGAGATAAACAAAATGGAAAACAAAACGCCAAAGTCTGCACAGTGGGTAAGTGAAAAAAGAATTCATTTATTACTGAATTAGTTAGTTAGTTAGGTCTATTATTCGGAATTTATAATCATCTTCTCATAACGTCTTCATGGCACATCAATCCTCCCTGTCTTACATTTCGTTCTTATTTCTTTCTTTATCTTCCTATTTCCATCTCTTCTTTGTTGTTGTTTTTTTGTACTCTATTCATTTATTCTTTTTATTTTCTTATATATGTATGTATATACACATTCCTTGATTTAAAAAAAAATCTTAAATAAATGTTAGCGAACCGCCCAGAGAACGTGGACAAACGAGTCACAAGACGAAACACAACGCGTTTCGACCTCTTAGGTCTTCATCAGGTGAGACATTAACGAATAAAACAATGAAAATTCACTTAGCTTTGATCGCTTCAGATCACTTCGCAGGGTTCAGCGCAAGGAAGAAAGGTCACTAGATATCACAAGTCGAAACACGTTTCTTCCTTGCGCTGAACCCTGCGAAGTGATGTGAAGCGATCAAAGCTAAGTGAATTTTCATTGTTTTATTCGTTAATGTCTCACCTGATGAAGACCTAAGAGGTCGAAACGCGTTGTGTTTCGTCTTGTGACTCGTTTGTCCACGTTCTCTGGGCGGTTCGCTAACATTTATTTAAGATTTGTTTAGATTTCCGCCTGCAGTCCTCTCGCTTTGCAATTAAAAAAAAAGACAATTACAAAGTTAGAGACACACAGAAAGAGACTCTTTACTACTTGTAATCTGGTAGAAAGCAACAAAAAAAACAACAACCTAATCTCGTGAACTAACTACTTAATTAAATAGCTAACTAACTAATTAAATAGCTAACTAACTAACTAACTACCTTACTTACTACTTATCTAACTAACTAATTAACTGTTCTTCACATTTTGTTTTCTTCTTCACATTTTGTTTTGGTCTTCACATTTTTTTTCTTTGCTCGGCCAGGATTCGAACCCGCAGCTTTTGGTTGGGTGGGCGTCTGAAGGCGTGCCTTTTCAGACGGATGTCTTACCCCAGTGCTAAGAGACACCTACTGTACATTGAGAAATTTATGCCTTATGAAGTTCACTTTTGTTCCTCCCTAACCAGCACTAAGCAGCAGCTAGTTCAAATATTCAGTTGTTTCCTACACAAGTCTGTTCGTATGCCTGTTAGGAGTCTCCTGGCAACTTTAGAAAGTATGCTGAACTCAGCACTGCAGAACATGACGCTATCCCCGTTCAAAACTGAAGGCAAAAGAAACAACATTGTCGTCGTCCTGAGGTTCAATACTATAACCGATTATTCCCTGTCACGTTACTACCACAGCGTCCATGCTGTGTATCGCAAAAAGGTGCCCCCTCAAGGTAATCAGGGACAACACTGTGATACACAGAAGAAGCCAAGGGTAGGCAAGGAAGCCTTTTCATCTCTATCTGGTTTATTTTTGCCAACTGTGCCCAGTTTGTTCTATGCTGCTGATGCTGACAGTGAAAAAATTGTTTTTGCTGATAAACATGTAGCTGACAATGATCATCGTTTGCCTGCTTGTGTTTGCCAGTCTTTGTATGACACTCAAAACAATGAACGGCATATCAAAATGAAACTGTGTGGCGCCAGTACACAGTTACTGATAGTGTGCCATGACTGTGAGAAAAAAGTGCGAAACAGAAGCAGATTTGCATATGACTGTTAGTGTAAAAAATACTGAAGGCTATGAACAGGAAAACAATACAACCAAACGTGATTCAAAATCGATGCATTAGT
The DNA here is from genome assembly GCA_033310375.1 of Conus canariensis. Lineage (NCBI taxonomy): Eukaryota > Metazoa > Mollusca > Gastropoda > Neogastropoda > Conidae > Conus > Conus canariensis. Next base: position 13,122 of record JAMYXO010005444.1, read on the forward strand.
GGCACAGACAGCGCCTAGCTTACTACAGAAGGTGATGTGCAGCAGCACACAGAATCTTGTCAACAAAACATTCACACACAAATAATGGCAACTATTATGGAAAGAGGGAAGACCTTGGTCAATCTCCTCCATGTTTGTGGCCAAGTTCAACACATCATTTGTACCTGGAGCAAAGATGTTGTGAAAGGAAATCCTTACTAGGACCCATCGTGACTGTTGATTTTGAAAGTTGTGAAGTGGACTATTACTATGTGTGATTGACAGTCCAAGGATTAGTTACAAATATGTTTAATACCACGATGTGGGATCCATGTCATGACGAACGTTTGTAAAGGCTCATTGTACAACGTTGTTTCCACATAAGTTTCGTATATCTGCCTCCCTCCTCACTCCATTTCCCCAATCCCTCACCCCTACCCCCGTTCCCCCATCCAATTCCTCCATAGTCCGCTTTTTTGTGAATGGGCCTAAATAGTCTAAACAACATTAAAGTATTGGCATTCGTATTCTCTCTCTCTCTCTCTCTCTCTCCTCCATCTCTCTCTCCTCTCCTCTCTCTCTCTCTCTCTCTTCTCTCTCTCTGTCTGTCTGAAAAGTCACAAATTGAATACATATGCAAATTATTACCTACATACCTAAATAAATGCCTCAATAAATAAAGAAATAATAAATAAATATATAAAGGAAAAGATAAATAAGTACATAAGTATATACGTAAATAAATCAATGAGAAAAAACAAGAAATATTTCATATAGCATAAAGATTTTGGTGAATTATTAAAACTTCATTGATGATAACATAGACGTTGACACAATTATACCACTAGAGTAAATAATGAAAAAAATACGGAAAGAAAGAAAGTAAGTAAGAAAGAAAGAAAGAAAGAAAGGAAGGAAGGAAGGAAGGAAGGAAGGAAGGTAGGAGGGAGGGAAGGAAAAGAACCAAAAAAGCAAGAGAGATAAACAAAATGGAAAACAAAACGCCGAAGTCTGCACAGTGGGTAAGTGAAAAAAGAATTCATTAATTACTGAATTAGTTAGTTAGTTAGGTCTATTATTCGGAATTTATAATCATCTTCTCATAACGTCTTCATGGCACATCAATCCTCCCTGTCTTACATTTCGTTCTTATTTCTTTCTTTGTCTTCCTATTTCCATCTCTTCTTTGTTGTTGTTGTTTTTTACTCTATTCATTTATTCTTTTTATTTTCTTATATATGTATGTATACACACATTCCTTGATTAAAAAAAAAAGACAATTACAAAGTTAGAGACACACAGAAAGAGACTATTTACTACTTGTAATCTGGTAGAAGCAACAAAAAAAAAACAACTATTCTCATGAACTAACTACTTAATTAAATATCTAACTAACTAACTAATTAAACAGCTAACTAACTAAACTAACTACCTTACTACTTATCTAACTAACTAATTAACTGTTCTTCACATTTTGTTTTGTTCTTCACATTTTTTTCTTTGCTCGGCCAGGATTCGAACCCGCAGCTTTTGGATGGGTGGGCGTCTGAAGGCGTGCCTTTTCAGACGGATGTCTTACCCCAGTGCTAAGAGACACCTACTGTACATTGAGAAATTTATGCCTTATGAAGTTCACTTTTGTTCCTCCCTAACCCCACTAAGCACACTATTCAAAAATTCGTTTTTTCCCACAAGTCGTGTAGCTTTTAGGAGTTCCTGGCAATTTAGAAAGTATGCTGAACCAGCATGCAGAACATGACCTATCCCCCTTTTAAAACTGAAGGGAAAAAGAAAACATTGTCGTCGTCCGAGGTTCAATACAAAACCGATTTTCCCCGTCACGTTATACCCCAGCTCCATGCTGTTATCGCAAAAAGTCCCCCTCAAAGGAATCAGGGACAACACTGTGATACACAGAAAAGCCCAAAGGGTAGAAAGGAAGCCTTTCATCTCTAACTGGTTTATTTTTTGCCAACGTCCCTTTTTTTCTATGTGTGTGCTGACAGTGAAAAATTGTTTTTTGATAAACAGTAGCTGACAATGATATCGTTTTTCCCGCTTGTGTTTGCCAGTCTTTGTATACACTCAAAACAATGAAAAGGGATATCAAAATGAAACTTTTTGGCGCCCAAAACGTTACAAGTGTGCCATGACTGTGAGAAAAAAATGCGAAAGAACAGATTTGCATAGACTGTTAGTGTAAAAAATCTGGGCTATGAAAGAAAACAAAACAACCAAACGTGATTTTAAAATCGATCATTGTTTTGGGACAGCAGCGCCCAGCTTACTACAAAGGTGATTCAGCAGCACACAGTTTTTGTCAACAAAACCCCTTAAACAAAAATGGGGAA
>JAMYXO010000543.1:0-5000 GCA_033310375.1 Conus canariensis
TTGGAAAACTGGGAGTACGTTTATATGCTTCGCATCTTGTTAAGAGATATATCAGTACATGGACACATTTTTAGTGACAGTTTCACTTTTTGAGAACAACAGTACTTGGCAGAATTGTTTTTTTCTTAAATCATTTAAGACTGGGCAATATTGAGCAAAGTGTACTTCATTCTGTCCAGATCTACACAGAGGGCGCAACATATTCCTGATATCTTTCTCCTACCTTTGCTATGTATCTTTCTCCTACCTTTACTATGTATCTTTCTTCTACCTTTACTATGTATCTTTCTCCTACCTTTGCTATGTATCTTTCTCCTACCTTTACTATGTATCTTTCTCCTACCTTTACTATGTATCTTTCTCCTACCTTTACTATGTATCTTTATATCTTTCTCCTACCTTTACTATGTATCTTTCTCCTACCTTTACTATGTATCTTTCTCCTACCTTTACTATGTATCTTTCTCCTACCTTTACTATGTATCTTTCTCTTACCTTTACTAGTATCTTTCTCCTATCTTAACTAGTATATTTCTCCTAACTTTACTATGTATCTTTCTCCTATCTTAACTAGTATCTTTCTCCTACCTTTACTATGTATCTTTCTCCTATCTTAACTAGTATCTTTCTCCTATCTTAACTAGTATCTTTCTCCTACCTTTACTATGTATCTTTCTCCTACCTTTACTATGTATCTTTCTCCTATCTTAACTAGTATCTTTCTCCTACCTTTACTATGTATCTTTGTCCTATCTTAACTAGTATTTTTCTCCTACCTTTACTATGTGTCTTTTCTCCTACCTTTACTAGTATCTTTCTCCTACCTTTACTATGTGTCTTTTCTCCTACCTTTACTATGTATCTTTCTCCTACCTTTACTATGTATCTTTCTCCTACCTTTACTATATCTTTCTCCTACCTTTACTATGTATCTTTCTCCTACCTTTACTATGTATCTTTCTCCTACCTTCACTAGTATCTTTCTCCTACCTTTGCTCTGCACTGCAGTGTCAGATACACCTAATCTGAACTTTGCTGAAGAACATTTTACACATCTGTTTATAACTGTTCCAGTGTAGGGTTCTGCCGAATAATGTCTCTTAAACTGTCTGTACACAGACAATCTATCACTCCTGCTTCACCACACTCTGTAGTCTGTGCTCCATCTGTTTCACCGCACTCTGTGTATCACTTCGTTCATGTTTAGACGTCCAAAACCTCAGCCTGAAATTTGTCTTTATAGTGATATCTAACGTGTTTTGCTGATCAAAACAGAACTTGGAATTTAGATAGACTGACTGACTGAAACCATTTACTGTCAAATCAACATATTGTTGTACTGGCATTTAAGAACATAATGAATCAATAAAAAGCCAAAATAATACAAGTAACAAGTGAATGATATAAAAAAAACATAGAGGAAACTTAACAAAGAAACATTTAAAATCTGTAAGTAAAATAATAAACAGAAATTGCAATCGCAAAACAAATTACATCTTAATTGTACTGAAAACAAAAACATCTCTCTCTCTCTCCTCTCTCTCTCTCTCTCCTCTCTCTCTCTCTCTCTCTCTCTCTCTCTCTCGATGCTGACAGTGATAAAGAATTAAAGGTTTCAAAAAGTTGATTACGGCTGATAAATGGAAGAGCTGTTTTAGAAGAAACAAAACGGATAGCTAAACAATATAAATTAACAGACCATCTTCGGTTTTTTTTCTCAAGTAAATGGAAAGATTAGTTTTCGTGCCAATGTGAATCTTTACGTTTCATTTCTTCCATGCAAAACTCGACCAACACGGGACAAATGATGCCAGTCAACGGAATGCAAGCGGCAGTCAAGAGCTTCATCAGCTGCCTGTTGCTATCTGTCCACGGACACAAAACCCAGCCAGTCGAATGACTTGCGCCTACACTGTAATCACACACAGCCAATCAGTCCACGGACACAAAACCCAGCCAGTCGGATGACTTGCGCCTACACTGTAATCACAAACAGCCAACCAGTGCAGATGGCTTATGAGAAGCACCTTTTTAGTTTTTTTTTCCTCCTCTTTATTTTTTCCGGGGTGCCCGCGGTGTCCGGCGCCTGAAAGTCGTGGATGGACTGCCCTGTTATCTGGACACTCTCAGAATGCCTGATTTGGCGCGGATTAGGGAGCAGACTGGAGGTAAGGGGAGGGGGGGGGGGGGGGGGCTGAAGGGATGGATTTCTCCGTCTACCCCTCCCTCCTGCGTCTTTTCACCACCCACCCAAGCACCTCTCCCCTGCCTACATTCCCACAAAATTCGAAATTTGAAAGTGTCTGATGCAATGGTTTCTGGAATCCCGAAAGTTAAAAACCCTAAGAACAAAATGAGTTAAGGCAGAACCTTTCTGGAACACATCATCCTATTACAGAAAATACCACAGATCATGCACACACGTTGCTTCAGTCCTGTTTCCCCTCTCCCAGTCCTCTTCCCCCCTCTCCAACCCCCGAAAACAGTTATTCCGCGGACGTACGACATTCACTTCACGAGAAGAAGCACTGGTTCGCCCACCCCGTCCAGCCTTACGTCCAACAACATTTTGAGCGTTTCCTTCTGTTTTTCTTTTTGAGATCTCTTTTTTGTCTTAAAAAAACAGGCATCTTTTTTCAAGATACTTCTCAAAATAATTCATAAGGAAAGAAACAGTGGTCGGAAAATAGGGTAGACATGAAAATACACAACATATCACTTATAATTACAACTCCAGTTTTACATTCTCAAGACACTTTTTGAGTGTTTCCGTTTGATAGCATCCTTTCCGCCTTCTCCAGGCTACTACTGTCTTTCTCAGCCACTTGCACAGAGTGTTATTTCTGCGCCAAGTGACAGTCAGCTTTGCTCCTCTCTGCCCCTCCACACCTCAGCTCTCCTCTTCCGACTCCCTTTCAACAATTTGTTGATGAAGGCTCTTCCTTCCACCAAAACGAGAACACGTTTGATGGTCCCTCCCTCACATCCTGTCCCTGCACCTTCATCCTCTTCTTCTTCCAACATTTTTGTTTCACTGTAGACACCTACGAAGCATTCGACGTCCATGTCCCCGTCCTAGAGGAAGGTGTCCTTTTCTGCTCATTTCTGGCTTATATTCATCAATTTTCTTTAAATAAGGAAGTTACCGTATCTACTGCACCATCTGTCAATTTGTCTCACGGCCAGAAAAAAAATCTGCTGTATGAGCAAAATACAGAAAACAAAGAGGCGGATAGTTACCGCCAAGGACACAGACAAACAAAGTACAGCACTAAACACGTTAAACAGATTTCTTTTCGGTCTCTTACAATGCTGATAAAAGAGGTGATTTTTCATTATTATAAATAAACATTACAATTTCTCAACCGTGTAGACTGCCAGGCCAGGAATAAAGCAGTTTCCTGAATCAAGCATGACAATTACGCTCTGTCATCAGTCCGTTGGTTCTCACCTCCAATCCTAAGCGCAACACCGACCTCACAAGGATCTCCGGGACCTCACAGGACCATTCAAGTCCACGAACCTGACACCCCGCTACTATCGATCCAGTTATTTCTTGGTCGCTGGTCTAGAAACAAAGCTGCTCAGCCTGCCCACAAGAGACCATGAAACCAAGTCGTGAAGGGACCTACCACATCATGAATGGCTGAAGAACGCCGATGATCACCTAATAAAAACCACCAGAGCGAGGTAACTACCGTGTGCAATTCCTTGCTTGCCTGACGGTCGCCGGCCTCTCTGCCTTTCCTGCCCTCACCTGTTGAAGGAGTTAGCCTGGAAGTGGAATGACTTCTTTCTTTGAGTGTCCACCTTCATCGAGTTGAAGATTCTGACACTTTTGTGTGTATGACCGTTTTTTTTTTTATCCCGCCATTAAGGCAGCCATACTCCAACTTCGGGGCAGGTACATGCTATGTGTAACGTGTCATCCATACTAACGGCCAAACTGGCCTTCTCTTCCGAAAGTTGGTGATGGGATTTGACGTGTGTGCAAGATCTTGTGCGTGCGTTCACACACGGAACCTCGGTTTATAGTCTCATTCGAAGGACTGTATGGGGAATGGAGTCAGAACCAATGTTAACTCCGAGGGAAAAAATCCCCCTGTACCGAAATTCATCTCTAATGCCTGAGGATCTTGCGGAAGCATCTCATCTTTAATGCCAGAATCCTCTCAAGTTCAGTTGTCAGAGTCATCTCATCTTTAATGCCAGAATCCTCTCAAGTTCAGTTGTCAGAGTCATCTCACCTTTAATGCCAGAATCCTCTCAAGTTCAGTTGTCAGAGTCCACGTCTTGCAGGCACAGAGAAACATGGCGGTGACCAGGGAGCGCATCAGTCTGATCCTGGAACTGGTTGTTATGTTTCTGTCATTCCAGACAGGTCTTAGTCAGGCTAGCGCTGCTGCTGTTTGCGCAACTCTGGAATGACATCTCTGTGTGATGTCACCTTAATCACGAGTCTTGAATACAGACCTGCATTCCTCGGGGCAGGAGGGGGAGGGGGAGGGGGAAGGGAATCCCAACCCCGGCACTGTCTTTATGGAACAATGAACAGCGCCATCTATCGCATCACTTTAACTTAGTTTTAGTTTTATAGCCCGACCGGCCGCCTCCTGGTCTTTTTAGGGCAGTCAAAACGTTGGGGGGGGGGGGGGGGGGGGGGGGAGGTACCATCATCACAGACCTATGACTTCACCGCCTGTCACTCTAATGAGATGAGTGTGCCATCCTTCCAGGCACGTGTCCTTATTAAGATCGTGTGGAATTACCCAAATGATGAAAGATGAACTGGTAATAGGAAAGAAAAATGTGTTAAAAAAGAGATCTCAACTTCTAATCGAACATCCATCAATTAGCCAAACAGAATATGAGCACCCAGACAGACGCTAACGAGGTTTTCTCTTTTGTTTTTTTGTTTTTGTTTTTTTTTTTCGTTTTAATGTTCAAAATAGTATTACATTTCCTGTTTGATCGTGACCGAGGCTAGCCAGGACTATTGA
>JAMYXO010000543.1:7500-12500 GCA_033310375.1 Conus canariensis
CTCTCTAGATATCATTTAATCGGGATCCCATTACAGATCTCCTCTCGTGCGTGCGTGCATGCGTGTGTGCGTGCGTGCGTACGTGCGTGTGTGTGTGCGTGTGTGTTTCTGTGTGTGTGTGTGTGCGTGCGTGTGTGTGTGTGTGTGTGTGTGACGTACTTCCGGATGAGTCTGTAAGCTCTTTTCAACTGCTCTTGAAAAAAATTGTGAATTTTGTGGAGTTAGTGAGCTAACCTGTATATTTTACAGTTTACGTGTGTTCTTAACTTGTCGTGGACATTTGTGTCAAGTGCGTTCGTCGCCAATTGAAACAGTGAAGTGTTTTTGTATTTTTTTAGAGTCGAGTCGTTTTTTTGCTAGTCAAGTAACTGACCTTCACCATGTCTCAAGCTGGCCCAAGTGGTTTATCCGCTGAGATCTTGAAGAACATCAGGTTTGATGACCTTGATATTGAAGGGGCTGTTCTGGGCGCATGGAACGACAGAAATAAGTCGTGTCCGTCTGCCAAAGGCAAAGGGAAGGGGAAAAGAACAAGTGGGGTTAACAATGACGTCAATGGTGATGCTGGAGATATTGCGTCACGAGTTGTAGAACTCCTCGTTCCAGTTCTTGGGGCTACAATAAAGAAAGCTGTGGATGTCTGTATTAAGGAGGTGGTTACAGAACTGTCAGAAAAGGTGTCTGAAAAACTCAGATCTATTTCTGAGAAAGCTCAACAGGGACATCTTTTGCTGCGATACGAGCAGGATAGGCTGGATCAGTATCAGCGAAGGGAAACCATGAGAATCAATGGACTCAAGGAAGAGGAGAACGAAGATCTGGTGGAGAAAGTGATGGAGTTGGGGAAGAAAGTTGGGGTAGATCTAGAAATCAAGGACATCTCTGTTGCGCATAGAACTGGCCTGAAAAACAAGAAAGCCCCAAGACCAGTGCTGGTGAAGTTCACTTCACGAAGAAGCAAGGCGAACCTCATGATGAGGAAGAGAGATCTGCGCAAGCATGACATGAAAGGAGTTTACCTGAACGATGAACTGACACCCCTACGCTTCAAATTATTCAAAATTTGTAAGGCAGCACCTGGTGTGGACAGGGTATCCACTACCCATGATGGCAAAATTGTTTGTCAGCTGAAGGCCGCCCCTGGGAGGAACAGCAGTGGCAGTGCGGCATCTTCCGGCAGCAACGCGGTGTACGTAGAGTCACCTGACGACCTTTTCCGGATCGGTGTGACGAAGGTAGACTACACGGCGCTTGGGCTTCAGCACTTCATGTACACCAGCTAGGGGTTTGCCGGAGGTCGTGGTGATTCATCTGACTCATGTGTAGTCTCAACGTTATGTGCTTGTAGCTGTACTCATTCTTCATCTTGTCTATGTGTTGGTAATTGTTTCTATTCTTCCAATCAATCTTCTGATGAGCGATCATCTAGTGTGGTAACTTCTTCTGTGAATCCCTTTTGCTTGCAAACTTGCGTTTCTAATTGTGATGTCAACGATGATTATGTTCTTGATATGGATGTGGATCACACTGTTCGCCATGATCGTGAGCTGGCTTTTGTATCTTTAAATGTGTGTGGATTGCGTTCCCGTCTCCAGTGTTTGGAATTTGTGAACTATATTCAACTATTCGACATTGCCGTTTTCCTTGAGACTAAAACTGATGACCAAGATGCTTTATTTATCTCTGATTGCTTCAGTGACTGGGGATATGACATTAAACTGTTTAACAGAAAATGCCTGTCTAATCGACGTTCTGGTGGTATTGGAATAGCCATCAAAAGCAAGCTATCTACGTATGTGGAGATTTTACCTTATTCTGGTGGATGTGTGGCTTGGTGTCTATTAAAAAGATCATTGTCAGGTTATGATAAAGACTGTCTGATTGGTGGCGTATACATTCCTCCCGAAGGTTCAGTTTATAGCAGTGTTGAACTGTTTGATGTGATTGAGACGGAATTGTTATCATTACAAGATAAATATAAGGATTGTTATGTTTTGTTGTTGGGCGACTTTAATGCTTATACCAAAAGTATGAATGATTTTATTGATATGAATCAGTTCACTCAGTCTGTGTTCTCTGATGTTCTCTGTGATATGAGCGAAGATAATTTCCAACCTTGTCAAAGATCATCTCAAGATAAGCAGAGGCCTAATAATTATGGTTATCGTCTCTTAGATTTATGTAAATCACTGTCAATATACATTTTTAACGGAAGAATTGGTTCAGATGCTGGTATTGGAACATGCACATGTAAAGGAAGCACAGTTATTGATTATATCATTGGTTCTAGATATTTGATGGAAAATGCAAGTAAGTTTAAAGTTGATGTTTTTGATGCGTTGTTCTCTGATGTGCATTGCCCATTATGCCTGTCTCTTCCAGTTAAAACCTGTTTTGTTTTCAATGAACCTAATGGTACTAAACACTCTCTGCATCAAAGGTATGATGGTGCACAGATTAGAAGATGGGATAACAACAAATGTAATGAATATCAAGAACATTTAGCAAATTACAATGTTGATGAAATTGTAACTTTATTTGAACAAGGCACAATATCAATCAGTGAAATGAATAAGCGGTTTTCGTCAATTCTTGTTGATTCAGCGAAGGATACATTTGGTACTTACTCTAATACTTACAATAATAGATATTCAATGAGGCAGAATCAAAGCTGGTTTGATAAGGAGTGTAAGGTTTCTCGAAGCCAGTACTTTAAAGCAAAGCGTAAAGTTAAATGTTCAAATACTGTGCCTAATCTAAATAATCTTGCTGCTAAAAGCAAAGAATATAAAAATGTTTTGAGACGATCTGAAAGAAGAGCAACGAGAAAATGGCATAGAGAATTGCGAGCTTTAAAAACTAGAAATCCAAGGGATTATTGGAGGAAAATTAAAGGCAAAAAAGCTTCATCGTGTCCTATACCTCTTGAAGAGCTTAAAAATCATTTCCAGTCCCTTAATCAAAATACTGGATGTAATGATATCATTTTTAGTAATGAAGTATCTGAAAGAAATATCAATCTAGACATTCTAAATGATTCAATTACTGAGGATGAAATTGAAAGAGTCATTAAATGTTTAAAGAATAATAAAGCAGCAGGAGTTGATTTAGTAAGGAATGAATATATAAAGAATAGTGTTCCTTATATGACAATGTTTTATTGTTTATTGTTTAATCGTGTTTTGGATTCTGGTATTATACCAGAAGATTGGGTGACAGGGTTAATTGTACCACTCTATAAAGGCAAAGGAGATCAACAAGACTGCAATAACTACAGAGGGATAACACTGTTGAGTTGTGTAGGCAAATTATTCACGTCAATTCTAAATAGCAGACTTACTTATTTTGTTGAAATAAATGGACTTATTTCAGAAAACCAAGCAGGTTTTAGACACATGCATTCAACGCTTGACCATGCTTTTGTTCTTAAATCATTGATTGACATGTTTGCAATCAACAATGGAAAATTATACTGTGCTTTTATTGATTACAGAAAGGCATTTGATTCTATTTGGAGGCATGCTTTATGGCACAAACTGATGAGTCAAGGCATATCTGGGAAAATACTGCACGTTGTAATCAATATGTATGATCAAATAAAATCGTGCATTTTTCTAAATGGTCAAAAATCAGAGTTCTTTGGCAGTTTTAGGGGAGTTCGTCAAAGAGAAAACCTTTCACCCTTATTGTTTTCATTATTTTTGAATGATCTACAACAGTTCCTTATTGACAATAACTGTTCTACTTTAGAATATGATTTAACGCAAGAGTTGAAACTTGAACAGTTTATTAAATTGCTTGTATTGTTATATGCTGATGATACAATTTTATTGGCAAAATCTAAATCAGCTTTGCAAAAAGAACTTAATGCCTTACATATATATTGCACGCAATGGCAGTTAGAAGTAAAATCCAAAGAAAACAAAAATAGTTGTCTTTCATGGTCGAAATAGTATGCGTGAAATTTTTTTCTTTGGGAATGAAAAAATAGAGGTTCTTAATTCAATGAAATACTTAGGCATCGAGTTCAGCAGAACAGGTTCTTTTTACAAAGCAAAAAAATGTGCTTATAATCAGGCTCTCAAGGCAATGTTTTCATTATTACAAACTGCAAGAAAACAGAAATTGCCAATTGATGTTTGCATACAATTATTTTATTCCATAGTTGTACCTGTGTTGTTGTATGGTTGTGAAATTTGGGGTTATGAAAATGTTGATATATTAGAAAAGTTACAGTTACGTTTTTTAAAGTATCTATTTTGATTAAATAAAACTACAATGACTTCAATGATTTATGGTGAAACCGGAATCTATCCTTTATCTGTACTGATTAAAGTGAGAATGATAAGGTTCTGGGCTAACTTAGTTGTTCCTGATTCTAAGAAGTATTCAAACAAAGTATATAATATCTTACATGAACTATATACAAAAGGAATTTTCGTTTCACCATGGCTTAGTTATGTTAAAAGCATTTTATTTGAAACTGGTTTTGATTGTGTTTGGGAATCTCATTCATTCACAAACAGAAGTAACTTATGTAAGCGTGTTAAAAAGGAGTTGCAAAATAATTATGCTCGTGATTGGCGCAGTTCTCTTGAAAACAGCAACAAGTGTGTATTCTATAAAAGTGTAAAGACTGTCTTTGGAAAAGAACATTATATTTCTACCTTACCAGATATTTATGTTATATCTTTATTTAAATTTAGATGTAGTAACCATAAATTGCAAATTGAAATTGGAAGACACCATAATGTTCCAAGAGAATTGCGTATTTGTCGTAACTGTGAAATGGGTGAAATTGGAGATGAATTTCATTGCATCATGGAATGTCCAAAATATAATGAACTTCGTGAAAAATTCATCCCTAAAAAATATCTAAAACCAAAGTCTGTTTTCAACTTTTGTAATTTATTTCAAAAAGGAAGACGCATTTGTTTGAATATTAGTAAGTTTCTAAAAAATGGGAAGATTGTTTAATGAGATCATTACAGTTCACCAGA
>JAMYXO010000543.1:17500-20000 GCA_033310375.1 Conus canariensis
AGCCACTGCATTGTTTACGTGTACTTAGGTTTACAGGCTGGAGGCCTAACATTAAAACATTGTCATTGTCATTCTCTCTCTCTCTCTCTCTCTCTCTCTCTCTCTCTCTCTCTCTCTCTCTCTGTGTTTCAATGTGCCCTCTTCCTGCTCCTAACCCTTCCACCAGCCAGTCCCTCGCAGAGATCTTATCTAGTTGTATCGTCCAGAGGGTCTGAATGAATTTTAAAGTCCTCATGTTTTTATTCGGGTTCTGAGAATGGTCAGGACTACCAGGAAAAGATATTCATCTAACGTTTCGTTCCATGTCATCAGCCTGTCAACATGTCTCACTTGCACCTCGGCTGTGCTGTCGTCTGGTTCCTGGTGGGGCCTCTTCCCTTGGCTGTCGTCCCGTACCCAGTATCTCCACCGGCCTGTCGTCCCGTACCCAGTATCTCCACCGGGCTGTCGTCCCGTTCCCGGTATCTCCACCGGGCTGTCGTCCCGTTCCCGGTATCCCCGTTCCCAGTATCTCCACCGGGCTGTCGTCCCGTTCCCAGTATCCCCGTTCCCAGTATCTCCACCGGTCTGTCGTCCCATTCCCAGTATCTCCACCGGGCTGTCGTCCCGTTCCCAGTATCTCCACCGGGCTGTCGTCCCATTCCCAGTATCTCCACCGGCTGTCGTCCCGTTCCCAGTATCTCCACCGGGCTGTCGTCCCGTTCCCAGTATCTCCACCGGGCTGTCGTCCCGTTCCCAGTATCTCCACCGGGCTGTCGTCCCGTTCCCAGTATCTCCACCGGGCTGTCGTCCCGTTCCCAGTATCTCCACCGGGCTGTCGTCCCGTTCCCAGTATCTCCACCGGGCTATCGTCCCGTTCCCAGTATCTCCACCGGGCTGTCATCCCGTTCCCAGTATCCCCGTTCCCAGTATCTCCACCGGGCTGTCGTCCCGTTCCCAGTATCTCCACCGGGCTGTCGTCCCGTTCCCAGTATCTCCACCGGGCTGTCGTCCCGTTCCCAGTATCTCCACCGGGCTGTCGTCCCGTTCCCGGTATCTCCACCGGGCTGTCATCCCGTTCCCAGTATCTCCACCGGGCTGTCGTCCCGTTCCCAGTATCTCCACCGGGCTGTCGTCCCGTTCCCAGTATCTCCACCGGGCTGTCGTCCCATTCCCAGTATCTCCACCGGCTGTCGTCCCGTTCCCAGTATCTCCACCGGGCTGTCGTCCCGTTCCCAGTATCTCCACCGGGCTGTCGTCCCGTTCCCAGTATCTCCACCGGCTGTCGTCCCGTTCCCAGTATCTCCACCGGTCTGTCGTCCCGTTCCCAGTATCTCCACCGGGCTGTCGTCCCGTTCCCAGTATCTCCACCGGGCTGTCGTCCCGTTCCCAGTATCTCCACCGGGCTGTCGTCCCGTTCCCAGTATCTCCACCGGGCTATCGTCCCGTTCCCAGTATCTCCACCGGCCTGTCGTCCCGTTCCCAGTATCTCCACCGGCCTGTCGTCCCGTTCCCAGTATCTCCACCGGCCTGTCGTCCCGTTCCCAGTACCTCCACCGGTCTGTCGTCCCGTTCCCAGTATCTCCACCGGTCTGTCGTCCCGTTCCCAGTATCTCCACCGGTCTGTCGTCCCGTTCCCAGTATCTCCACCGGTCTGTCGTCCCGTTCCCAGTATCTCCACCGGTCTGTCGTCCCGTTCCCAGTATCTCCACCGGTCTGTCGTCCCGTCCTGGTGTCCCTGTGGGACGTAGTTCCTGAGGTCCCCTCTACGCTGCCTGTTCAAACCAGGTTCTTGTTAGTCATGTGTGTGCGTGCGTGCGTTCGTGCGTGCGTGCGTGCATGCGTGCGTGTGTATGTATGTATGTGTGTGTGTGTGTGTGTGTGTGTGTGTGTGTTTGTGTGTGTGTGCGTGCGTGCGCGCGAGCGCTTGCTTTCGTGTGTGTGTGTGTGTGTGTGTGTGTGTGTGTGTGTGTGTGTGTGTGTGTGTGTGCGTGCGTGCGTGGGTGCGTGCGTGCGTGCGCGTGCATGCGCGTGCGTGCGTGCGTGCGTGCATGCGTGTGTGTCTGTGTGTGTGTGTGTGTGCGCGCGCGCGAATGTCTAGCGAAGAGAGTCCGGGACAACACCATGCTAACGTCAAACATCAGGATGAAAGTGTACCAAGCCTGCGTGCTGAGCACTGTTCTCTACGGAAGCGAAGCATGGACCCTGTACTCTCGACAAGAACGCAGACTGAACGCCTTCCACCTGCGCTGCCTCAGAAGACTCCTGGGCATCACTTGGCAGGACCGCATTACCAACAAGGATGTCCTGGCCCAGGCAGGGATGCCTAGCATGTTCGCCACAAGCGGCCGATGCAGCGGGGCTAAGAGCTATGGTCTGCATCAATGCGGGTGTTGAAGTTCTCGAGCAAGAACAGGTGTTCTCTTGCAGGTACCTCTCTGGTCTTGGCTTCCAGCTTCTTCAGAGAACTCATCCTTAGCCTCGGCTATAGAGCAGAGTGGGGGGCGGCGGGGGCGGCGGG
>JAMYXO010000543.1:27500-43489 GCA_033310375.1 Conus canariensis
GCACATTTGTTCTGTCGTTGCTGTTGCACAGCAGTTCATACGAAGCAATCAACATCAAGTCGTCAAGAGACAACCTGCTTGAGGAGACAATGCATTTATGCTGATTCCTTTTAGTGGTGTTCAGTGGTGCCTGTACTGACCCAACGTACACAGCGCATCACTTACCAAGTCCAGCTGTGAAGCCAGTCAGTATGAGTGAGAGTACCTGTACTGAGGGTGCCGTGCGTCTGTCCAGCTACAGTCCTCATAATCTTACCAAGACCGGCCACTTTGACACGCGCTTTTTCCCCACATGCACAGATTTAGAGACAAAATCGACACTGAGGTCAGGACGAGAGCTGGGCGTGAAGGGGGCACAGAATGTGAAACTTTCTGATCAGCATCGGCGAAGATCAGAATGAAGATGAGGGTATTACGTGTTATTTAGCTTTTGAGATTACATTGACAGGCAGTGCCCACACATTCTTTCATTACAGGCTGCATCCTGCTTGTCAACAGAGTCCCAGAGATAAGATACAGCTGCAGAATTAAGGAAATTTGAGCAATACTTTCACAGACACATCCATGCAGAGAATGAAACGTAACTGCGGTGTTTCAAGCTTTTCATCTGAAGCCAAAGCAAGCTCAGGTCTGAATGGGAGCTGTCTGGGGGTGAAGAATCCCTGTAACTGATTCTGATGGGACTGTGTTCCACGACTTCACAGTTTGCAAGATGGTGACACCGTGGCCACGCTTTCCATTTTGTTTCAGACAAAACCGAGTAAATGAATGATTCGTTTCCACTGTCCACAAACAAAAGACCAACAGAGTGAACGATTCTTATCTGCCCACTTTCCGCTGAAGCTTAAAAGACGTAGACATTCCACTCTGTCTACTTTCTTCTAGACTGGAAGGAGTGGATGCTTTTCCTCTTTCTACTTTCTACAAGATTGGACATAATGAAGGATTCCCCTCTTTCTACTTTCAATGATATTACCTGACAGAGCAAAGAATCATTCTTTTTGTCCACTTTCCACAAGAATGGACGAAGTAGAAGATTCCCTCTTTTTTTTCAACTTTTCTCCAGGCCAGACAGAATAAAAGGCTCACTCTGTCCAACTTTCTACCAGGCCAGACAGAGTAAAATATTCCCTCTTTTTAACTGTCCACAAAGCCAGACAAATGAAAAGATTCGCCTTTTTTTCGGCCTTCTTCAAAACCAGACAATGTGAAAGTTTCCCTATCTTAAACTTTCCACTGGATCAGACAAAATAAAAGATTCATCGTCTTTCTACTTTCAGACAGTCAGATGGAGTAACACACACACACACACACACACACACACACACACACACACACACACACACACACGCACGCACGCACGCACGCGCGCGCGCACGCACGCACGCACACACACACACACACACACACACACACACACACACACACACACACACACACACACCACACACACATCCCCTTCCACATTTGAGAAGGGCAGATGAAGTAAAAGAATTCAGTTGTTTTCACTTTCCACTGGGCCAGCTAAACGTAAACTATTCCCCATGATCCACTCTCCACGAGGCCTACTGGAAAACAAAAACAACAACAATAACAGCAACAATGACAACAACAAGAACAACATCAATCAACAACAACAGCAACAACAACAAGAACTACAACAGCAGCAGCAGCAGCAACAACAACAACAACCTGAGAGAAAGGTGATGAAATAGATTTTTGGAATGAACTTTTCACCTAGACAGGCTTGCGGGCTGCCCATTGCGTAACTGACAGAGAGAGAGAGAGAGAGAGAGAGAGAGAGAGAGAGAGAGAGAGAGAGAGAGAGAGAGAGAGAGAGAGAGAGAGAGAGAGAGAACAGCAGTGATCAAGGTCAGAACCATCCAGGCTGCTGTCGTTAACAACAGAAGACGTTGTATAAAGAGGTGTGGGGGAGAGGAGGGGGGAGGGGCAGTGGTGGGGGGCAGGGAAGAGATCGGCGAATGGTAAAGTGAAGTGAGGGGAGACGGGAAAATGGAGACAGAGGGGAGTAATGGCAAAGGCTGGGGTGATAGAAGAAACACTAAGGTCAACACATACTTTCAGAAGTGAGGATTTGCTTTAATGTGTGCTACTGCCGGTGCTGACTGCCACACATACACATGCACACACACACGTCTTGGGCTTGTCTTCAGATGTTGTTGTTGAAACTGTAGTAACATACTCCTCTCCTTCCCCACACACTCCATCCTGTTCATCATAGTGCTGCGTATGTTCATCACCTCTGAGTTAAGTAGGCAAACTGCCTTTCCTATTTATTTTAGTAACTCATCTATTATTTTTTTGAAAGGGGTAAATGCTTTTCATTTAATCTGAGTAAAACAGAAATCGTAATAGACTTTGTTTCAGATCGCTTTTTTGCTGTTGTTTGTTTGTTTGTTTGTTTAGAGGAGGGTGAAGAGGGAGTCGAAGGTTGTCAGAAAGTTTTTCTCCACACCAGAGAATGGTACTTGAACAGAAGAGTGCCAGGAGACATGAGTCTTTGACAAGGGGACACGAAAGCAGACAACATCTTCTCCTTTCCGCAGGCCTCCACGATCAATGAGTGATCCTTATCTGTACTTAGGAGAGCCACTCACAAAACGACAGGAAGAAGACCTGACGAGGTACCGTGGAAAAAAAAAAGAAAAGCATCAGCAGAAAGAGCTGGCTGGGCAAGGGAACAAGTGAAGGGGAGAGAACAGATCGCTAAAGGACAGGCCTGAAGGGGAGAGAAGTGGGAATGAAAGCGAAGAGGGACAGGGAGGAGGAATGCCAAGGGGAGGGAGGGAGGAAGCAGGGGAAGGATAAAGGCGTTAAGGAGATCAGAAAAAAAAAAAACGAGAAAAGGCTGGTTGAATACACCAGACACTACAGATGACGCACACAAGTTCTCACACAAGAAAGCCCTGAAGTGGGATACAGAGAGAACAGGACCACTGGTACAAAGTGGAACCCTTCCATCTGGTTACAGGCGACCAGACAGGCTGTTTGAAGAATGAAAGGCATCCCCTCTCTCGCTGTTCTGTGATCGATTTGGAAGATGCGTGGCCTACAAATCGAATTGTCGCACTTGTGAGTGTCTTGGTGGTCTGAAAGCTTATGAGATAGAATTAGTTTCCTGCACCTTCACACACAAAAAGTAGTATAGCTGGATTTGTTGCTATCATGGCCAAATGCGGATATTTTTCTTTCTAATATACTCCCTTGTCTTCACAGTCACCCTTCTCCTCCTCCTTCTCCTCCTCTTCCTCCTCATGCTCCATCTCCTCCTCCTCCTCTCTTCCACCTCTTCTTCTTCTTCCTCCTCCTCCTCCTCTTCTTCTTCTTCTTCTTCTTCTCATTTTTATGCAAAACCTTTCCCTTTCTCCCCTCTGCCACCAAATCCTCTCTCCCTCTCTGCCGTATTGCCCATAACCCTCCCCCCTCACTCTCTCTCTCTCTCTCTCTTCTCTCTCCCCAGTATTTTGCTTGGAAACCATCAATCAGTACGAATGTACGAAAACATCAGCGTTCTCGACCGTGACGGTAGATGGTTTCAGCGTGGGGTGAAGGAGGCTATTCATATTGCCGCCAACAACCCCACACTCAACCGGGACCGGGGCAGACACACCTTGCCATCGGTGTACAACACCCTCATCGTTCAGTCACATGACCAGGGTTCGACCCGTGGTCGTGTGCACTGAACACAAGTTCACCCAGTAGCTACACCACCGCTGAAGAAGACAGACGGAGGTCTGTCAAAAGCTCCAAGTAAGTGCTATTCCTAGCTGAGTGACCTGTGTAAATCCGGTAGTCGTTATAAGTATGAATGTTTGTGTTTGTTCACACTTTTACTCAATTTCTTCTTCTTCTTCTTCTTCTTCTTCTTCTTCTTCTTCTTCTTCTTCTTTTCTAATATACTTTTGCTCTTGAATGTGATATTCTTTAGTTTGTAAGTGATCCTTTTCTGTTGTGAAGTTGCTATACATGCTCTTCTCTAACCCTTTGTCATGGGAACGTGGGCATCTGGCAACCTGAAAACTGTTTGAAATTCGTTCCATTATCCTGGGAATATTGGCTTGAAAAGTGTCTGTTTTTTTTCCTAAATGGTTAAGACTATGCAGAAAGTTTTGTTCTTGATGGAAAACACATTTTCTATGAGATTCACACACACACACACACACACACACACACACACACACACGCACGCAGAGAGAGAGAGAGAAAGAGAGAGAGAGAGAGAGAGAGAGAGAGAGAGAGGTGGGGAGGCGAGGGTGTGGGGTGTGGGTATTAGCGTGTCTCATGACGAGGTGGTTCGATGATGAGTTGTCGACAGGCTGAGGGAGACTTCTTTAAGAAACTGGCGTTGTCAAGGGATCCCCAGTACTTCCAGAGAGCAGTGTTTCACACTGTATTGAAACCCCGTGTATTGTACTTTACAGTGGTGTATTGCTTTGCCTTGTATGGTATTGTGTCATATTGCTTTGCACTCCATTATTTCATTGCGTTGCGTTGCCTTGTATTCTACTGCATTGTAGTTTGTTGGAGTAGGAGTCCAACATGTGGGCGTTCCTTCCGGGCCCAGATCGGCCTCACCAGCCACCTGCGGACCCACACTCTGCGATCTTCCATCTGAGATTGAAGTCATGGTCATCTTCGAAATCGAAGGACGAACAACAACAGGTTTATTGGATTATATTGTATGATAATGTACTGTCGTGTACTGTGTTAAATCTTAACGTATTGTATTGTGCAGTGTAGTGTTTTTGCTTCTTTTTTTGGTTGTGTTGTACTGTGTGCTTGCATGTCATATTGTACCATAGTGTAATGCATTGCATGCTACTGTATTGCATATTATTGTGCTGTGTTGTATTATGTCGTGTTGTGACGTATTCTATTGTGTTATGTTGTGTTACATTGTAGTGTGTTGTATCATATTATTATTGTATTGTATTGTATTGTATTATATAATTTATAATTTGAAAGGACTGTGTGTGTGTGTGTGTGGCATTCAGGTTACATTTCTCGTGGCGCCATCAATTTTTTCCCCGCCATCAAAACGTCTCTCTCTCTCTCTCTCCCTCCCTTCCTCTCTCTCTCTCTCTCTCCCTCCCTTCCTCTCTCTCTCTCTCTCTCTCCCCTCCCTCCCTCTCTCTCTCTCTCTCTCTCTCTCTTCACAAGATGAGGGTTCTGTCGGTTTGTTTTTTTTTAGCATTATTGAGGGTTCCACAATTTTGTACAATGCAGGGTTATACACTGTCCCCATATTATTCATGAGGATTGACGATCACAGAACAGTCAGTTATAATAGAAAACTTTAGAAAGATATCTCTCCCCTCCTACTTTCAAAGACATTGAAGCGCCACCGGATTCTTTCCAGCACACTGAATGTCCCCAGCAGAATGTAATTCAGGAAGTCTCCCTGCCCTCCCTTTCATCATTGCTTTTGTGTGTGGGATCGGACCTGATGTGCGTGCTTCATTGTAATTACATTGCGCCATCCTGGCACAAAATAGGAGACAGCTGGAATGACTTCAGTGTCGTTTATCAGCCTTGGTTCAAAATGGAAGTGTGGGGGTTGGTGGGGTAGGAGAGTGGTGTTGGTGTTGGGAGAGACGTATGGAAAAGGGGGTCAATTCAGATGTGTGTGTGTGTGTGTGTGTGTGTGTGTGTGTGTGTGTGTGTGTGTGTGTGCGTGCGTGCGTGCGCGTGAGTGTGCATGTGTGACTCTTGCCTCCTCACCATAATTCCCCTGATCTCCCGCACCTTTCCTTCTCTCTACTCCCCACCTCTAAACCACCTGCAATTCTCCTTTCTCCCCATCTGCCCTACCTTCCCTGCATCTGTCTCCCCTACGCCCTTTGGAGAAAGGAATCAACCCACTCAATATGAAAGCTGGAAACTTGGATATGATGTATGAACTATCACGGATCACAAAGGAATCAACCCACTCTATATAAAAGCTGGAAACTCGAATATTATGTATGAACTATCACGGATCACATACCTGATTAAGCTTTATGTGAAATGTATAAAAGATGGACGTTTGGAGGGAGGGTTTTTTGTTTGTTTGTTTTTTTTTTGTTTTTTTTTTTTTTGCGAACGCAGGCTGATACTCCTGCGGACACTCCCTGTATAGACAGGCGAGGATTAATCCCATCTACCCAACAAAGGGAGTGGAGTTTTGTGTGTATGACCGTTTTTTTTTATCCTGCCATTAAGGCAGCCATACTCCATCTTCGGGGAATTGGGGGGGAGTGAGGTGGGAGGGTGATGTTAGTGCTGGGGTGTATTGAAAGGGGGTCAATTCAGATCAATGAGTGTATGTGTATGAGAGAGAGAGAGAGAGAGAGAGAGAGAGAGAGAGAGAGAGAGAGGGTGAGAGAGAGAGAGAGAGTGAGAGTGAGAGAGTGAGAGAGACACTTGACACTTTGACACTTTGATATTTTATTGTCAAAGAGGTCTTTTGACAAGGGAGAGAGGTAACAGAACAATAACATTTCCCTCTTCCTTTCCTGCAAACAAATAGTACACATTCATTCCTAGTGTGCACCAAATCAAAGGTTAAAAACAAATAAATTCATAACATTTCCTTATGTCCTCACGCACAGGAGTAATGCAATTAGGAAAAAAAACCTTAAGACTTACTCTACCATCCACTCGATCAAATGATGACAATGTATCTTACTGATCTCTTCCACTTGCGATGAATGATAATATTCATTCAGATATCTCTTATAATGCATTATCTTAAATTTCACTATCCTTCATCTGTCTAATTTTCAATGCTTCTGCGATGAATTTCGCAACTGATTTAATTACAAGTTCATCATCTGATGATAACACGACAGCAACATTTTGTCTTTTCGCTATATCTAACTGGAAAAATGAACAATTTGTCCGCACTTCATTATAAGCAGTGCAGTGGAACAGAAAGTGTTCTTCGTCATCAATAATATGTCTACATGCAGGACAAGGAGACTCTGTGGATGTTTCACATTCAAACCATCTTTTGTTTGCATTAAAACCTAAAGTTCTCAACCTAAATCTTGCGTAATTTATTCTGTGCCATCTATCTGTTATGACATTGAGAAACTTTTCAGAATGAAACACATTCTTAAATGAGAAAAACCAGCGATATTTTTCTTTATTTTCCATATCTGAGTGCCAATTCTGTTTAAAAGAACAAATAAGCCTGTCTTTAAATTCCGCAATAAACTGTTGCTCATTCCCTACTTCCTGGGCCATCCACACTATTCCAAAACCCTGTTCTGAAAGGACTTTCTTTACTTTATGAGCCCAGTTTTCTTTACCTTTTTCCATTTCTAAAAGCATCATGTCATAGGCTTGCCTGCTAAAACGGGACTGGGGTAGCTTCAAGATCTTCAACCAGTACTTAATACATTTCACAAATGTACTTATGTACAAAAGGTATCTGCCCATCTCTCCATATAAAACGGTGTTGGATGAATGAATAGGTACTTGAAGGAAACGCTTCATAGCATACGTATGTACTTTTTCCATCATCGAATTTTCATGTAAGCCCCAAATTTCAGCTGCATAAGTAAGAAGAGGTTTTATCTGTGTATCAAACATTTTCCAAAATATACCACAGTCTGTACAATTCAGTTTTCTCAGGGATTTCAGAATTCCAAGAGAGAGACAAGACAAGACAAAATTCTTTATTTACGAGGATAATAGATAAGCACTGACATGCTTTTTTACATCCAGTCCTCGCCCTGAGTAGGGACTACAACATGCAGTGAAATCAATTAATGTAAGAAAGCAAAGAAGCAAGCAAAGCGGTCATGTAATCATAGAGGAACATCAAATGAAAATAGAAGAGAAATGAAAACAAAACAAAAAATAAGAATAATAATAAACAAAACAAAACAAAACAAAACAAAAAATAATAATAAAATAAAATAAAAATAAAAATGGGAATAACAATGAGTGAGGTGGGCTGGGGGAACATATGTAAATGTAACACAACGTACAAGATTGGCATGTATGAAAACAGACAGTGAAGTGAATATGACAAAGTACGTACATATTTTTGAACACACACATATACGTACGCTCGCACGCATAGAGAGAGAGAGAGAGAGAGAGAGAGAGGAGAGAGAGAGAGAGAGAGAGAGAGAGAGAGAGAGAGAGAGAGCAAGGCACAACATGTATTCATTTTTCGTAAGGCATGAAAATACGTAGAAGGTATTAAGCAAAGTGAGATGAAATTGGGGGAGAGGAGGGGTGGGTGGGGGGGGGGGGGGGAACAAAAAAAAAAAAAAGAAAAAAAAAAAGGAAGAGAGAGAGGATGGAAGGGAGAGGGGGAACAGCCTGAAATGTAATAATTTGAAATGGAAATGTACTAAAACATACCATAATCAGCATGTATAAAATCAGACAGTAAAATGAATATGACAAAGTATGTACGGAATTCGGAACATACACACGCACACACGCACTGACAGGAGAGAGAGAGAGAGAGAGAGAGAGAGAGAGAGAGAGAGAGAGAGAGAGAGAGAGAGAGAGAGAGAGAGAGAGAGACTATGAGTGTGTGTTCACTCTTGCCTCCTCACAATAATTCCCTTGATCTTCCACGACTTTCCCTTGTCCCTAACACCCACCCCCACCCCCACCCCCCACTATTCTCCTTTTTCCTCATCTCCCCATTGTCACAACATCTCCTCCCTCTATGTCTTTAGGGCAAAATATAAAACCAGTCTATGTGAAAGCTGGAAATCTGAATACTAGCTACGAGGCATTACAAATCACATACCTCATTGAGATTTATAACATTTTGTTATCTAGCAACACAAATTGGAACAAACACTGTTAAAAAAAAAAAAGATAAATAAGCATACTTTGACGTCAATATGGAATGAAGTGTAATGTAACAATTTCTTTACAAAAAAGTTTGACAATCGTCTATGCATTGTGACAGAAATGCATTTCCGTTGAACTGGGGTTGGTAAGATCATTTGTTTGATAACACACGTCAATAATCACATTCGTTGAAATTCCGGCTTCATACTTTCAAGTAGTTTAAATATTTTCAATCAAATGTGTTCTTAAATTTCGATAGTTTAAATGAAAAAATTGTTCTCATTGTGTTTAATATCATTTCATGCATATGTTAGCTTGAAACCAAGACATGTGTGTGTGTGTGTGTGTGTGTGTGTGTGTGTGTGTGTGTGTGTGTGTGTGTGTGTATGTGTATGTGTGTATGTGTGTGTGTGTGTGTGTGCTTGTGTGTGTGCGTGTGCACGTGTGTCACATCTGTTCTGATGAGTACTTGATTATTAGGAATATTTGTGACACGGTACCAAACTGGTTTCCTCTAAGTACTACGTGACGTCTTTACACACACACACACACACACACACACACACACACACACACACACACACACACACACACACACACTCACACACACACACACACACACACACACACACACACACACACACACACACACACACACACACGCACACCCACACACACACACACATGTGCATGCATGCATGACGATCCTGTAGATTTGTGATTTTGATGAAATTGCAAAGATCAAAAACAGCAGTCTGTTGATCCTCTCCCTCAAGATTTTCTCCAATACACTATAATAAGTGTTCTGGTTTAGCAGTATCGTCTTAACCACAATATCCAGCCACAAAGCAAGAAAATAGATCAAAAGAAAGCAACGTCACCAGTAATAATTGTCGCTTATACATGAAAAAAAAGTTATCAAAGAGGTTTTCAGTGAACTGAGCTTTGCCAATCCCCTTCCCTTTACATCCCCTTCACCCAGTCTAAATAGAATTCTGGTGACTCCATCCTCCACCCCCCCCCCAACCCATCCCTTTATGAAAAAAAAAGAATGAAGGAAGTAAAGAAACTGAGTGAACGATATTGACTGGATGACACGGGAAACGACTGAATGAAGCGCCAGCTGGCAGCTCTTCAGTCGGCACTACCCAGGTAGGCAGCCCGTTGTGTAAACGAGTGTTGATGAATAAGTGCAAATGGTGGATGTAAGCGCATTGAGTTGTGTAACAAGAAATGCGCTATATAAGTATTATACATATATATATATATATATATATATATATATATATATATTTATTTCACAATCTGTCTGTGACTGTTCCATCTGAAAAAAAGAATGGCACAGATTTAGGAAGGGAGGAGTGGAGACTGAGTAAGAAACGTGAAGCGGCGAAAGAATTTCGGTTGGGAGCGGTGTAGGGGTGGGGTGGGGTTGTGGGCGGAAACTTCCAAAACGAGATGAGCTTTCAAGGTGGGATTGTTCTCTGGCTGTCCAGAGTGCTTTCCCCGCTCACCAGGAGGAGACAAGCTGCATGCTTTATCTGCGCGTCGTTGGCCCCAGCCGACGATCGATGTCACACAGTTGCATGACGGGAAAAGGCAAAAAGGGAGACCATACAACCTGATAATCGAGTGACCGCGTTTACTCTCTTAGCTATCGTTTATCCCACCGAGAAAAAGGATGGAGAGAAGTGGAGGAGAGAGAGGGAGAGGGGGATGGAATGGAAGGGAGAGGGTAGGATAGTGGGAGTAAGGGAGGGGGTGAAGGTAGAAGTGGGGAAAGGACTTCAGTAGGTGGAGGGGGGGGGGCAGGTACAGGGGTAGGGTAGGGTAAGGTGGAGGGAGGATTTCACCTTTTTTTTTTTCAGAAATGAGGATCAGGGAAGGAAAGGGAAGCAATACGCAACGACCATGCTCCGTAGAAAACGAATGTTTGCGTCGCCTTGAACATGCATATAAATCCACATGAACTCAAGCACCTCTGTCTGTCTGTCTATCGGTCTGTCTGTCTGTCTCTCTGTCTGTCTGTCGCTTTCTCTGTATTCATGTTGCATGTGTGAGCATGTTGCATGCCCTGAATATCTCCAGGCAGAGAGGAGTTATCTCACCGCCTTGCTGTCATTGTAGAAAATATTCCAACGACTGAAAGAAAACTTCCTACAACTCTACCGTCATTGTAGAAAATGCTTATAGGACAGAGAGGAAAGACCTTGTAACTCCACCTTCACTGTAGAGAATGATCATAAACCGAAGAGAAGGATGTTACACCCACCTTCATCGTAGAGAATAATCATAAGACACGAGGACAAAAGATCTTCAACCTACCTTTATTGTAGACGATGGCTCACAGCATATCAGGAGGAAGGAGGTGCAGGTGGGCGTTGGGAAGAAGGGGAGGAGGAGATGGAGAAGAGAGGGGGGGGGGGTAGGTAGACAGGGGAATGTTTTGTTTATCGTCGGTTGATCCCCACCTTCACCCCCTTCCCCTCCCACCACACACACATACCAGCCCTCTCTTTGTGGCTGTCCTATGTGCACAGGTCATCCAGCACTGCAGTGTCTAGGGATCAGTCACTATCATGTCATGAGGCAACCCATGATCACGTCACGAGCCAACCCATGATCACGTCATGAGGCAACCCATGATCACGTCATGATGCAACCCATGATCACGTCATAAGGCAACCCATGATCACGTCATGAGGCAACCCCATGATCACGTCATGAAGCAACCCATGATCACGTCATAATGCAACCCATGATCACGTCATGAGGCAACCCATGAACACGTCATACGGCAACCCATGATCACGTCATAAGGCAACCCATGATCACGTCATAAGGCAACCCATGATCACGTCATGAGGCAACCCATGAACACGTCATACGGCAACCCATGATCACGTCATAAGGCAACCCATGATCACGTCATGATGCAACCCATGATCACGTCATAAGGCAACTCATGATCACGTCGTAAGGCAACCCATGATCACGTCATGAGGCAACCCATGATCACGTCATGAGGCAACCCATGATCACATCATGAGGCAACCTATGATCACGTCATAAGGCAACCCATGATCACGTCATGAGGCAACCCATGATCACGTCATAGCACAACCCATGATCACGTCATAAGGCAACCCATGATCACGTCATAGCACAACCCATGATCACGTCATAAGGTAACCCATGATCACGTCATAAGGCAACCCATGATCACGTCATAAGACAACCCATGATCACGTCATGAGGCAACCCATGATCACGTCATGATGCAACCCTTGATCACGTCATAAGGCAACCCATGATCACGTCATAAGGCAACCCTTGATCACGTCATGATGCAACCCATGATCACTTCATAAGGCAACCCATGATCACGTCATAAGGCAACCCTTGATCACGTCATGATGCAACCCATGATCACTTCATAAGGCAACCCATGATCACGTCATAAGGCAACCCATGATCACGTCATAAGGCAACCCTTGATCACGTCATAAGGCAACCCATGATCACGTCATAAGGCAACCCATGATCACGTCATGAGGCAACCCATGATCACGTCATGAGGCAACCCATCAGAGAGGAGTCATTCCGCTGCTGCTGAGTGACTTAGTGGTGTTGTCATCCATCATACACTAAACACCACCTTCTGAAAACACCTAGTTCACGACAATCATGCCTTTGTTTGGGGCGGTTGCCATCACGTGCATCCACTGACAATCCGCATGAACTCGCTGACACTAAGGATGTGGACTGGAGCTTTACCATGGGCAAGGACTTGTGAAAGGGATGAAGAAAATATGAGGTAACCACAAGAGCAGGGGCTACAACGTCACACAATCTGACCAACAGGGAAGGAAGCGAATCCTGAGTCCAGAAAAAAAAAAAGTTGTTGAGTGGTGGATGGGGGTAATGGGGAGGGAGTTGACTCTTCACAGAGTCAAAAGTCAGTTGTGTGATGGGGAGGAGGAGGGGGGGGGGGGGTAGAGGAAATGGGTCTGGGTGGGGGTGGGAACGAAGATGGGATACAGGCCGTTCCCCTAATCGAGTCGAAGAAAGTTGCACAGCAGAAAACGGGAGGGAAGGTGCTGTGATGTTTACCGTGTATGGACGCCAGCTCTGCCCTGTTTCTGCTGCACACTGTGGGAATGTATGCCTGCTTGTTGTGTCTGAGGCAGAAGGAGGGGTGGGGGTGGGTGGGTGGGGGGGGGGTGGTGGTGGTGGTGGTGGAGGCAAGACGGTGCAACGGGAAGGGATGGGACGAGATGTCAGAATCTCTTTGCTGTCCTGTCCACCTGCTTCATCCCTGTGACCAGCTTTAGTTACATTCCAAACGGCTGTAGAAGGGACATAGAAAGAATGGAAGAAAGGTGGCGGAGTGGTTAAGACGTTCGCCTGCCAATCCAACGTGTGAGAAGTGCGTGGGTTCGAGCCCTGCCTTTCTCGCCCTTTTTTTTTTTTTCCCAGTTTGAATGACGAATCGAACTGAACGTCAAGTCCATCGGATGGGGACAATAAGCGAGTCGGACCCGTGTGCCTTCCTGGCCCCCTGCACACGTTAAAGAACCCACAGCAGTTGAAAATCGAAAAGAGCAGGGGGGTTCCCCGCTGCCCTGGCAAAATTGATGTAGACTGAAGATAGCCGCCTGGTATTTCTTACCAAGCCACAAAAATTGTCACTTACTGTTATCGTGTGCCATCGTGTACCGGTGGAAATGGAGGACACGTATAAACATCGTATGCATCCTATGTGAGAAACTGGAGGAATAAATGAGATAAATGAAAAATGAGTGACTGATATTTGAATGGTACGGGAAACGACTGAATGAGCGCCAGTAGGCTGCTCTTCGGCCGGCTCTACCTGGGTAGGCAGCCCGTTGAGTGAGTGAGGAGGCAGTGTGTTTATTGTAAAGCGCTTAGAGTTTGGTCTGCGACCGAGGATAGGCGCTATATAAATACCCAATATAATAATAATAATAATAACATAGGGAAAAAATAAAACCCAAAAACCTTGCCATTTTACCTCCTTCGCAGAATTATTTTCCCTCAAGAAGAAACTGCACGTCATCCTGACTTAAACGCAGACAATGCTTATAAAACAGAAAGATGTATTTCAAAATGCTATGACCTTCGTACAGAATTTCTGTAGAACATTCACAGGCATGGAAACAAGTTACAGTCCTACTTCCACTGAAAAAAAAAGGTGCACTGAAGACATATCTCATATATGTAGACTCTTTTCTTCAGCACCTCTCTCCCATGAAGAGATCTTAAGTGAAACATATTCTTCGTTTATGACCAAAACGACCACAATAATAAATTCCAGCTAGTATGCTAAAAGCACAGTTGCATGGGCTTATCCACGAGAACGACAGAACTGATAGGCGTACCTTCATTCATCAGAATCGTATGGATAGGATGATAGCCATCTTTTCAGAAGCCTCTTTCTTTTTCACTCTCTCTCTCTCACTACCTAATGTCTGTTTCCCGTCTCAATCTTTTTGCCCCTGGTGTCTCCAGTCTCCGTCTGTTGCACGTGCAAGACCAATGACCCATCCCCTCCACCCCAACCCGTTCTTCTTCTTTTATCCACTTCTCTTCTCTTCCCATCCCCTTTCCTTCGCCCTCTTCAACTGCCCAGCCCACATCCTTCCTCCCACTGCCCCCCCCCCCCCCCCCGATTAATTTCATCTTCTCTTTTCGCTTTGATTTCCCACACGTCGATTTGATCCATATGCAAATGAGCCTCGTTCAGCTCCAAAGAGGAAGCCCCCGTGCCAGTTTCCGGTGAAGAGACAACAGCATTGTGTTGGAAGTCCCCAGGTCTGGGGCCACGGCTGCTCAGCTCTTTTCTTTGGTGTGTGTGTGTGTGTGTGTGTGTGTGTGTGTGTGTGTGTGTGTGTGTGTGTGTGTGTACAGTACACACACACGCACACGCACACACACACACACACACACACACACACACACACACACACACACACACACACTTTCAGCGTATTCTTCTATCTCTCTGTCGTGCAGCATTCATTTGTCTCCCATCCCTCTGCAATTTGCAGCAGAGTGCCGGTCCGTCACTGGATTGTCATGGAAGGCATCAACCGGATCGATTCCCAGCTCACATCGACCATGTGCTCTCTTCGCTCAACAACTGGCTCCTCTCTACTAACCATGGTGTAAAAAGCAAATCGATGTTTTTACCAGAGCATCTCTTTTTGCCAAGAAAGGGAGAGAGACAAAGATGAACAATGATACCTGGAAGGCCCAAAGATAGGAGAAAGACAACAGATGAAAACAGAACACGTCAGCTCTGTATGGAAACGAGAGGAGAGGACGTGGGTGGCTGGGGGTGGGGAGGGGTGGGGGTGGGGGTGGGGGGGTGGGGGTAAGGAGAGTGGAGGGGGAGCAAGAGGTTGACATTTGAAGAAAGGAACAGTACGATGGCAGAGATCAAGGTGTTCGATAAACTAGTATAACAAATCCTACCATATAGGATATGATTATAAGCATGCAGAGAGAGAGAGAGAGAGAGAGAGAGAGAGAGAGAGAGAGAGAGAGAGAGAGAGAGAGAGAGAGAAAGAGAGAGAGAGAGAGAGATATACACAGACGGACAGTTAAGCAGAGAGAGAGAGAGAGAGAGAAAGAGAGAAAGAGAGAGAGAGATACACAGATGGACAGTAAAGCAGAGAGAGCGAGAGAGAGGAAGAGAGAGAGAGAGAGAGAGAGAGAGAGAGAATATTTATGTATATACACAAACCTGCACACACGCACACGCATACTTACACAACACACACAACACACACACACACACACACACACACACACACACACACACACACACACACACACACATACACACACACAACACACACACACACACACACACACACACACACACACACCCCCCCTCTCTCTCTCTCTCTCTCCTCTCTCTCTCTCTCTCACACACACACACACACCACACACACACGTGCATGTGTAAACATGCGTGATATATATATATATTTATATATATATTATATATATATCCTTATTTGGCTCTCATTTTCTGAAGAGAATGCTGAGCTCGAAACAAATATTCTTTTCTCTCTTCACCTCTCCTACTGTCTTTCACCCCCTCCGCCCCGCCCCCCCCCCACCCCCCCCCCCCC
>JAMYXO010005445.1:0-15451 GCA_033310375.1 Conus canariensis
TTTTTTTTCCTTTATTTTCTCAATTGTCAAAGGTCAACTGTTTGGCAGGATTTTTAATCTTGGCATTACCTTGTTCTTTTTGCTGTCATTTTTTTTTGCCTCTGTCCTTGCATCAGCTGCCCCGGGGTTCGCCTCCCTCCTTTTCACTGCGTTGAGTTTTTTTTTTTCACAAGTTTTTTTTACTTTTTCCCCTTTAGCCTTTTTCTCTCTTGGTCTTTTCCCCTGATTTCAATAAACCCGTGGGGCCTTCTTGTATAAACCCCAAATCTGTTTTCCTTAACTCCCCCTTTAGTTTTTTCTTTTTGTGGGGACAAAGCTTCCTTTGACCTTTTTTTTTCCCCTTTCCCCCTTATGTGTTTTAAATGCCCCCTAAGCAATTATAAAACCCGGTAAAGTTCAGTTTTTACGAACTAAACTTCATGATTTTTAAAAACTTTTTTCTTAACACAAAAGGAGCCCCCAATCCCTTTAAAACCACAGCTTCCCCTTAAAAATTTTTGCTTGAGATCTTGCTCTTTTTAATTTTCCCTGAGCAAAAACCTTTTATATTAAAATCACCGTGCACTCAGAATCCCCCCCCCCCCTCCCCAAAGAACTAAAAGGAAACATAGATGACTAATGATTTTGTCCCCTTTTGTAAAAATTGTTGCTCCAACTACAGCAGTATATTCCATAGTAGGATCGCAAACTTGTCAATAGGGGGGAAAAAAAGGTATTTTGCCTTAAGTGAATACGATGTGTAAAAAGGCAGGTTTAAAACAACACCAAAGGGGATGCTTGTACTCATAAAACAAAAGTCCTTCCAAAATTTTCCCCCTAAATAATTCCAGCCCCCCCCCCGGGACAGGGGGTTCTTGGGATTTTTCTTTCATGAAAAAACTGAGAAGAAGATAAATAGTTTTTTTTTGCTTTTCATGATCACAAAAGGAAATTTCAAAAAGGGCAACTGATCATCTTTTTTTTTTTGTCATGGTCCGTCCCCTCATCATCGGTCCCCCCCTTTTTTTGTAATTGAAGGGGCCCCCAAAAAATCACCACGATTTTTTATTGTCCGTCCCGTTTTTTTTTCAACGTTTTT
This sequence comes from Conus canariensis, assembly GCA_033310375.1. Lineage (NCBI taxonomy): Eukaryota > Metazoa > Mollusca > Gastropoda > Neogastropoda > Conidae > Conus > Conus canariensis. Next base: position 1,079 of record JAMYXO010005445.1, read on the forward strand.
TCCCGTATCGTCGTTTTTTCATCGACAATTTTCCTCATCAAACCAAACCCCCAAGCAAGCTTATCATCACCCACGTCCCCCCCCCTCGCGTCCCCACGACGTCGAGCGTCGTCATCAAAGTGGGAGTTGTTGTCCCCCCCTTACCACAACACGTCGTTTTTTTTTTCCCCCATCATGTTTACATCAACATTGCGTCAATCCCCCCCATTCATCTCATCATCATCATCAATCATCATCATTCCCTCACAACATCCATATCATCAAAAATCTTGGTCTCTCATCGTTTTTTTACCAGCATCGTTACCCTTTCCCTCGACCCCCGCCGTTTTTTAAAAAAACCTTTTTTCTTCCACTATCATCATTATCGTTATCCTCATCTTAGTGGCTTAGAAAAAATGAGCGCCAACTTTTTCCGTACGACTGCCAAATCCTGTGCTCTTTTTAACAGATCCAAGGCCATGCCCATGGCCTTCGCTCAAACAAAGAGAGAAAGAAGGTGGGTCATCAGAAGTTTTGCTGGTCACTTTTTATTTGTCTGTCTGGCCCTAAACTATTCTAGGCTTTCTCTTACCCTACTTTTTTTTCAGATCTTAATCCTCACATTTTTTCTTATGCTTTACTACTCTATCGTCTCCTGCTCCATCTAATCCTAAGGTTAAAAGCAGTAATGTTGAGGCACCTATTTCCTTGGCAACCTTCCTGATCCAATGGAGATACGTAGAATCGATTTTGGATTACCTCAAGGCTATCGAACTCCAAAGCATGCTTTGGTCCACCTGGGAGCAATCCTTTGCTCTGGGCTGCATGTGAATGCATTTGCGGCTACACTTCAAGCGTACCTGTATCTGCTTGTTTTCCCACTTGCCCATCACCGCAGGATTGGGTCTGGGGGGTGATATTTTGACTTAAAGTGAAGGAGAGCTTGCACATGTTGTCACGTCACTCTGTCGCTCTAAGCCTGTTCCTATGTCTTCCGAGTGGCAAGACATGGTCAAGATGACTTGAGGTATGTCAGGATGCAGTGAAAGGCCAACAATGTCATCTATTTTGTCTCACTATGCCCGTTAGCTTTCCCCAGTCGTCCGCCTGTCTGCCCTAACTGAGCCATCAAGTTTTTTAAGCTGTCCCGACTTTACATAGATAGACATGATGCTAGCTCACCGAGTGATCAGAAACCCTCCCCAGCTACCCTCACTAGGTCCAGCTGGCCAGTCAAAGCCATTCTGATACTGCCGTTCCCCCCTTAGAGGATGGCACCCCAGAGATGCCACCAGCATCCGTACAAGATGGCTCTCAGCATGAACAATTTAAAGATGCCACAGACAACCTTATGAGACCTGGGGGCATTACACAGCAATGCACAGATTACCAGACATGGCTTTTGTGTCTTTGGGATCCAAGCTGTTCGCTTAATCATTTCAGCTATACTGTCAGACCGCAGTTCATGACAATGAAAATGGTAATCAAGATCAAGTTGGAGGTTGGAGGGAAACTCACATTCAAAGTTTCATGCCAAGACCAGGTGGAAGAGTAGCAATCACTGTGTGACATTCCCACTTGTTTTGCGGGATTGACTGTACGGCTCAGTGTTGCCAATTTAGGTAGCATAAAACATAGAAGTGACTCTGAACTGCTTGTGACTGCTTCTGGCTCACGATTTAGAAAGAGAAGGACAGGATCCTGTGCTTCAAAAATCTTTCCGGTGGAACCAGAAATCGTATGTCCAAACGCTTGAATGCTGTTGAATTTTAATCACAGTTCTTGGCAGTAAACTCTCCAGAATCTGGTAACATTGACGACGAGGGTGAATACGCACACCGTCAAAGCAATTTTTTATTTTTCGAACACAAAGATGTGGGGGGAGAGAGGAATAGTATAAGGCTCACCACAAAACTGAAAGCTTGTACGGACTGTTGCAACTGCAGACAGAATGATAACGCCTGTGAGTCCTTGGGCCAGTCTGTGTGCGCCACAACCGTAAAGCATGCACGCTACCATATGAAATGCCCTTAAAAGTTTACTAAAGATCTCACTTTGGAAAGGCACATTTTCAGAGAGGTTCCTCCCTCTTGAGTTTGAATCTGCCAAGAAGCTACCCTTGCCAGAGAAGACTACAAGGCAAGATTAAAACTGTGCAAACTTGTTGTTCGAGTTTCTGATGGGCATATTCTAGGAGACTGAACTATGGCCTCACTGGCGAAAAGGCAAGCATTCACTGGAGTTGAAATCACCAAAAAAGCGCTTCATGATCGCACTGGAGAGCTTGGACATTGGTCCAGAACCACCATGATAAACCAGTGTCACTATACCACCACACGTGCCAGTTTTTGTGGCATCCGACAACAGAGGTGCTGCATCTTCCTTCCAGTAGTACAGTATAGCAGAGGCTCAGAGAAAACGTGAGTTACGAAGGTCCATGCCACCATTCCTTAATCTTCAGTGCTGCAGACCAACTGGTGTCAAACCTGTGGCAGAATTTTTCAGAGCTAACTCTCTTGTTATCCTAACCAAATCCTATTCTGGATCTGTCACATCGTATGCTATTTCTACCCTGCATCCATGCTGCCTTTAACTTTGAGTAGTATCCTACCAGATGCTAACCCTTTCCCAGTAACTATCCTATCCTACCAGACAATACCCTATCCTTGCCAGATTTCTGTAATTATATATTTACCATATCCAAAATTACCAGATTCCTAACCTATCCTACACTATCCTATCCTACAAACCGTTTAATCCTTTTCCTCTCTTCCCTGGTCCCCCTGTCCTATTCCCACCTGTTCTTACTTGCCCAACTCTCCTTTTCCGAACTTTGCCTTCTCTACTCTGTCGTATCCTTTGCATTCCCTTCCTAATCCTATCGTGTTTTCTCTCCAGTTTCTTCCTTTGTCTTCTTATTTTTTCCTTTTTTTAGTCATGCGCCTGTCACTTGTGTTCATGTGCCATTCCTAGTCCCCCCCGTTGCCTCAGTAAGGACTTATGTAGTTTTCATATCACTGTGTTGACGTTGCAGAATACAACGTGTGTTTTTTCTACATTTCATCTAAACGCCACGAAAGTACTATGCGAAAAACGTATTTTTTAGCCTTGTAAATGGAAAATAAAACTTCTGGATGGGCAAAAAAACCAACACCTCTCTCTTTGAACCAGGGAACCTCTACTGCACTCCTGTAATGCTTCGTCCTGGGGGGGGACCCAGGTAAGGTAGAAACGGGCTTCAGGTTTGCCCGACTTCAAGAGCCCTCTCTCGAAAAAAAAAATCTACATTTGGGGCTCGGGCAAATGGGGGGCTGTCAGCAGCTTATTTTTTGGGTGAATAGGCAATCCCTTATTTTAATTATTTGGAACGAAACGCGTTCACTGCTTTTTTATTTTATGATTTACTATCTACAAAATTTTTTCAAACAGCTCCCTTCAGTTTTCCCTTCTTTGTGAATCGTAAATAACGCTTTTATGTGTGTTTTCTTGGGGGGGGGTTGCTAAGTGTATTGTTTGAATATCTTTAAAAATCAAAACGAATAGGTCCATTTCTAAGTGAATATTACTTTTGTTTCTTTCTCAATTACCCGTTGTGTGCATACTGTAGCTCGAAAAAAAAAGGGGGCAAGCCTTTGGACAAACTTTTTTTTGGAGGATTGTTTGTTTGGTTTTAGTCCTTGGGTCATGTGCCTGTGTCTGTAACTAAGTAAATCATGTCCTCAGCAGCGATAGTTTCAGATTATGGATCTGTAGCTGTTTTATCAGGGGAACAAAACGTATTTTTGCCCTTTGCCATTACTTTTTGGATTTTTTTCCTGATATACTTAAGATTTTCTTGGAATAAAAAAAATTTTAAGTCAGAATTGTAAACCGTTTGAAGCTTTTGTGAGTCCAAGAATAGCACATTCATTTCTTGGAAATTCTAAACTGATGTGCTTTGTAAAACCCACCAAAAGAGCTGCCTGAAGGATTAAAATTTTTTTTTCTCTTTAGCAAGATGCAAAAATATTGCAGATTTGAACATGCAACCCCTTTTCCTTTTAGGACCACCTATTACAAGTGTTATTTAACTAGAAAATGGGTTCAGGAATGGTAATGTAGCCAACTATTGAACGGTCAGCTGTTAAACTGAACTGGGGCTAGTGCATTATATGATTTCCAGGACAACTGCCCTGATATTGAACTGTTGGCATAACTCTCGTGCAGATGAGAGGAGGTGCAGGACACAGCCCATCTTCTCCGGCAATGCAAGCTAAGTTCAAGGTTCAAGATGAACAACTCATGAGAAATCAATACCATTGTCTAAACTCAGCAGCTGTAGAGCCAATCAAGGATGTGGATGCCTTGCATAAAATTGGCTTTTGGGGGTTGCTAGATAAGTGGGGTGCGCTGATGTCACAGCCAAAAAAGGCAATAGGCAGAAAGCCCGCCTTCGGGCTTACTGACGAACATCTTTTGCTCCCAAACGTAATTTAGAACAGCTACCCAACCTGCTCATCTTCAATTTCAAACATCCAGTCATCTTGCTGGTAGGGTTTTACAGACGTTGGTGGAGACCCGGTGTTTGCAGCAAAAGGCACAAGCGTTTCCTTTTTATCCCTTTTGACAAAAAGGAAGATAAGCAAAAAGGAGTTATACCAACGGGGTGCAACAGAATGTAGAAACTACAACAGATTCCGAGGAATAAGTTGGGTAAGAATGGGACACTCACCATAACTTGTCAGCTCGTCAGAATCTGAAAATGGAACCTTTCAATGGGAGGGGTGGACAGGAAAGGGGGGGGGGGAGTTTGAGAAAATGGACACTGAGGAAAGGTAAAATAGGAGAAAGGAACCAGCCCTTTTTCGTAGGCAAGAAAAGACTTCTGAAAGTTCGAGCCTGGCTTGGAGGGGTTGTGTACATGTAATGTGTTTCCTTGGGCAGAGAAGGTTCTGAAGGTCAGGAAGTAAATGCAAGTAATCAAAGTGATTTTGGAATTGTAGTATGGCACAAGATCCACGCTTGGTCTTATTTTTCTGGTACCTTTATCCTGCCCCACATGTTCACAATGACTGATGTTTTATTCACTAACCAACAACAGTAAAAAGAGCGTTTATTATTTTCTGAGTTCTTTTTTTTTGGTATGCTGCGGATTTGTGGTTGTGTTGTTGGGTTTGTGTGTTGGTTGGTGTGTGTTGTGTGTGTGTGTTGTGTGTTGTGCGTGGTGTTTGTGTGTGTGTGTGTGTGTGTGTGTGGGTGGTTTGGTTTTGTGTTTTGTTGTGTGTGTTTTTTATCCGTTTTAAATAATAAGGTTATGAGGAACATTCTGACAAAAATTTTAACACTGTGAGTAGCCTCCATACCAGAGGTAGAGGGGGAGGGGAAAAAAAATGGGGCGAGAGTTGGTCCCGGGATGGTGTATTTCGAAACCACCGTGGTATCCTATAGTTAACAAGGATAATCAAAAACTAGCCGACGATCCCAGAGACTTAATTCTCATAAAAGGGGGGCAGCCCCATAGTTTTGTCTACTTCCCGGGGCCACTATCAAGACGGAGGCAATGAACTGGAAAGAAAACAAAAACAAAAAATAGCAGCTTTTGTTTTCACCAACAAAGCATTTCTACGACTGAAAAAGTTGCCGTCGGTCATTTCTTGTTCAGGACTGGGCATACACAATGATTTGTTGAAAATGATGGTGGTAGTGAAGGTGAATGTTTGTGTAATGATTTGCATAATTAAGAATATTGTTTGAGCAGAAGTTTTGTGTCCGTGATTGCTGTGGTGATTTATTGACCAGTGCATTACAATGCCCATTTTCAGATCCAGAAGGGTTTACTTAATCAACGATGGATACACCTGGTTGCAAGTGTATAAAGCTGTTGTGGCCTACAGAAAAAAAGGAGTGGACCGTGTCAGGATACTAAACCGCATACCTGTTAATCCTGACACCTTCGTTGGGACCGAAATTAAATGTAAGTTTACAATTGGTCCCTTGGCACTTCTCACATCCGTCAGCCTATCTCGATCAGGTCACAGCATAGAAACCGACAAATTAAAAGTTATAATGATCTTCTCGCATCACTTTGATGATTTATAAAATATCTGTTCTTCCTCTTCTTTGATCAGTCAGAGGCATTTGATGTAATTGCCAATGAAATTCTTCGTTTCAGGCCGCAATATTCTTTGGCATTCTGGGCACTGCCCTTGCGTAGATACAGTCTCATCACAGTGAACTCATGCAGAAAAGTCCGCAATAAATGCCTCAGCCTTCCAGCTATACTCTTGGAATACTGAGTTTCTTAAGGTTATGTTCTGGGACCTGTATTGTTTATCATTTACAATGAGCCCTGTTTTTGAAATAGCAAACCGTCCAAATTTTGTTCAAGAAAAGGTTTTGTTAATAACACACACTCTGCTCAGTCCCATCTTGGTAACTGATGTCCAACAAGAACTGGAAAATATTCCAAAACACGCATCAGTAACAGAAAGTCTTGGATGGACACTCAACACAATTGCTTTAGTGATGGAAAATTATAATTTAATTTTAAAAAAATTTCGGTAAATGTCCAGTCCTACATTTAAAAAGCATCCCTCACTTCCCAAACACAACCTGTAATTGATATAAACTGCACATTTTAGTTTCTTTCCCCCATGTCAGCAAACCTGGTGTCATCTCTTATTCAAATGTTCTTTTTTTCAAATCTTATACATCAGGATAACATGTCGAGACTTATCAGAATAAGCAGTATCCGCCACTCTCTGTCTGTGGATGCTACCAAAACTTCACCATCCAGTACTTTCTTTTTGTTGTGTTTTTAGCTTTATTACGGTAATTCTTTTTCTCACTGATGTCCCCAAACATCTGCTGCCAAAGCTCCAAAGATTCAAAAGAGTACCGCGAGGCTGAACAATCGCCCATGCATAAACAACCACACTTTTCCTGAAATATTATGCGCTTGCTGCTTGTTAAGCCGAGAATTTTACAAAGTCTTTTTTCAGTCTGTTTTCTCATCTCCTTGCTGGCACTGGCGCTGACCATCTGACATTTTACCTCTACATTCCCATTCCAAAATCCTCTCCGTTTCTTAATCAGTATGAGTTTATTCTCCGGATTTTACTTCTTCTCGCGGAACAAAATCTTTAGAACAGCATTGTCTCCTCTGGAATCAGTCTGTGGTTTTGGTCGTTCACGCCGAGACCAAAATTTGCATCCAGTTTCGCAGAAATAAATGACTGTCGGTTTCTTCCTTCGTTTCCTTTGTCTTTAGTGACATTCAGCTTGCCTGAAGAAGACCAAAGAGATTCGAAAAAGCGTTAGTGTTTTGTTTTTCCAGTTTGTGTCTTCTTTTGTTTGACGGCGCAGTAATTCTGTTTTTTATACCCCCCTTTTTTCACTCAGCACTGATCACATGCCGCCTCCCACACACACACCGCCCCCTCCCTTCATCCCACGTTTTGTTTCCCATCCCCGGACGGCCCTACTCCTACAGTACGGGTCCCTATATCTAAGTTCTGTGTTGTGTGTTCCCGTGTGTGTGTGTGTGTGTGTGTGTGTGTGTGTTGTGTGTTTGTGTGTGTGGTGTGTGTGTGTGTGTGTGTGTGTGTGTTGTGGTGTGCGACGGTAAATTGTGATGATGATTTTTGACGATTTGAACAAGCATTTGACTTGCATGAACATTACATTGCTTAGTCTTGTGAGGCACGGGGGCGGCCTTTTTTTTTTTTTTTTTTTCATTGAATGCTGTATTTTCTTGATCTCCAACTAAAATATGACAGCAATTGTTACGGTCCATTCAGTTTGAAGTTTACGTACACAAAAGTGTCACCGTCCCGTCCACTGAGAAAGATTTTTCGTAATAACTTTTCATGGAAGCTGAAACTGTCCCCTCTTTACATTGATTTACAAAATGATTTTGTACATTCTTGTATAAATGTTCCAAAAGTTTTTCCCGGTTTTTTAATAAGCAACCCTCCCTGCCTCATCTCTACCTCAATCCTCTCTCTCCTCTCCTTCCCCTGCTGTTTTGTTTCTCTCTCCTCTTCCCCCTCTCTCTTCTCCCTCTTCTCCTCCCCCCTCTTCTCCCTCTTCTCTCTTCTCTCTCTCCCTCTTTTTCCTCACACTGGTCCCCCCGTCATTTAGAACGATGTAAGACCCTGTGTATGCGATTTTTTCAATCAATGCCTCCCTCAGGCAATATGGTTGTTTTTATTTCATAACCTCTGTTTTTGGCAATGTAGAAGGGGAAAAGTTATGAAACCAATAGCATCCTGCCAGGGAGCATTTAATGTCCCTTGATGTCTTAATGGAATAACCCATGTTTTTGGCCTGCACCCTATGTGAAAAAAACAACCCCGGGCTTTCCAAGGGTGGGGTTTCAGGATTGCTCCCAGCTGTATCGTTCTGTAGCTTTTGGTCCCCCCCCGCATATTAGAGTGTATTTTTATTTTATCTCTTTATTCCACTATTACCTCTGTTTTGGCAATCTAGTGTTTGAACCAAGTAAAAAAACCAAAATGACCAAAAATGGGCATATGTTCTTCTCATAGGCGTAAATTATGACGCGTTTTGAATATCTTATTTAAGCTTTGTCTTACCTTTGGGGTCAAAATCTTGTTCAGTGTTTTTTCACAACATTTGTGTGAATAAAGTTTTTTTTTTTAATGCAACAAAACAGAAACTAGAATTGTTTTGAAGTTTTGTTTTAATTTCTATTCTTCATAAATATTTAAATAATGCCACAAAAAGTTTCAATATTCTGATTTAAATAAACTTCTTAGCCCATTAAATCCCCAAAGACTGAACTGCTCACCTGTTAATGAGGCCATGCACTGTTAAGAAATGGAGGGGACACCAGTTTTTTTTTTTGACAAGCACATAAATTTGATTTTCGTTTCCCCTCCCTTTATTGTATTTCCCGTGTTTTATTTATTGTTCAATGTTTCCATAATGGAAATTGATTACTGTCTTCATGGTGAATTTGACACTGTTTGCGCTATAACTTGGGCCAAAAAGCTAGGAAACTTATGTTATGTTCGGGCTGTGGAAGCTTTTATTCAATGTTTTCTGAAACTGTTGAAAAGAAAGACCATGTTTGGTAACATGAGGAAGTAATTTTTGGCAGTCCAAAACCGTAAATGCTGACTAGGTAAAAACACGTAAACAAATGCACTTAGCTTTTCCATTAGTTAAAGGGTGGGAATTAATTTGGCTAACATTCTACCGTGTAAATAGATAAGATACTATTCCAACGAAAAAGTGGTAATAAAGCATTTTTATAAAATCAAGGTTAAAAAATTCATGACCTTTAAAATGGGGAGAATTTCGATTCGAAAAAAAGGTAGTGGGACGGATTGTGGGTAAGCCTTTTGGTTTCGTTTCATTTTGGTCCAAAAAGATTCCAATTTTTAAAAGTTCAAATGTTTTATGAACCAGCAAGAGGAAATGAGGGGGAAGGTAGAGTCCCCCTTCTTCCCCCCTACCGACCCCTGTTGCCCCAATCTTCGCTGGCCATTTCCTGCACCGAGAAAAGGGTGGTGTTGGGTTGTGGTGTGGTGTTGTGTGGGGATCGCGCGTTTGCATGCGGCGCGCGGGTTTTGTGTGGGTGCGTGCATAACGTGAGTGCAAATGTGTTGTTGTTGTTCAGGTTTGAAGGGAACTTGAAAAGTCCATGTCCCTACCATGACGGGTGGAGTTTTTATTCATGTTGGAAAGATCCCCCTGATGTACCTGTGGGAGAATCCTGATCCAGAACAATACATTCTTCCCCCCGAAATCCTGCAATTAATGAATATTAGAAATTGAAGAGTTAAACATTTTTCGTTAATTTGATCTACAGTGGTTTAATTAAAAAATTTTTTTTTTTCTGCATAGAGATTCTGCAAAAAATAAGATCAAAAGTTAAAGACATCAACACACACACAACACAACCACACGCCGCGGCAAAAACAATTTTAAATATAAATAATGCTGAACAATTTTAGTAGTGGGGGGGGAAAAAAAAAAAATATATTTTTAATTAATAAAATTGACTAATAAATTCCAAGGAATATGTAAAACTGAGGCACCATTGCAGCAATTTACAGAGCAGCTTGGGTGTGCAAAGACGCAAGAGAAATATTCAATATAAAACAAACTTTCCTGCACAGTGAAAGAAATAGGGGAAAAGTAAAACATTTCTACCTGCGTGCAGTTTATTTAATTCTGTCCTAACAGTAAAGTTGGGAAGAGGTGATTTTGGGAATAATAAATGCTTTTCTCAAATGAGTCTTCAGCAAGGTTTTATAGTCTCCAAAGGGGACCACTCTCCAGTGTGGGAAGGAAACTTCACAACATAAAACACTGGCAATACCAATATTTCAAACCTGATTGTTTTTCTCCTCAAAACCGCGGAATGGTAAAGCAACTTTTTCTGCCTTTTCGATTTATTAGAAAATCCCCATCCCCCAGAAAAGGCTGGTGTGCAATACCAATAGAATATTTTGGGAGTTTTTTTCAAAAAAATAACCAAAGATGCCCATAGAAGCAAAAAGAAAATCATGAAAGAAAACCAAAACCAAACCTACATTTTTTCTTGTGAAAAGTAGAAAAATAAAAAGATAACCCTTTAAGAAAACAAAGTGCTGAAAGGGGCCCCGTTCCTGAAAAGAAAATCCGCAAGGGACTTTTTAAATTTTAAAATTGACTATTTTAATTCCAAGGAATTTAATAACTACACCTCCCAGCAACTTACAAACAGCTTGGTGTTGCAAAGAGCAAAAATATTTTCAATTTAAAAAACAAAATTTTTTCTTAAGTTCTTAGAAGAAGAAACAGGGGGGAAAAACATTCATAACTGCGTGGCGTTTTAAATTCTGCCTAACAACAGTAAAAAAGTGCTTGAGAGGGTGAGTGGGGAATAATAAATGCTTCTCAAAAGAGTCTCACAAAGCTTAAGTCCTCCAAGGGTTTAATCATTTATATTTTTTCTACTTTTCACAAAAAAAAATTTTACTTGTTTTTTTTTGCTCTTTCATGATTTTTCTTTTGCTTCTAAGGTTAGGTGGCACCTTTTGGTTAGTTTAAATAAAACAAAAGAGAACCCCATTAATGAATGTTTCGTAAACCCTTTAAAAATCCTGAAAGGTAATTAGCAACCACAATGAACCTTCTCTTTTGACATCCATGTAAAAAATTCTGCTCCAATTAATGGCCGTTTTTGTGACATCGCATTCTAACAGTGATCTAACTCCATCAATGAATTGTCGGGGTGGCAATACGTTCTACACAGAGGTTCAGCACTAACAACCACAAGATTCCCCCACTAATAAAGACAGTGACTTCAGTAGTAATGACCCGTTTTGCTGTAATATATATCCTAAAACAGCCCATCTTTTCGAACATTATTGCTTTGCCAGACAACCCTAATTTTAGCACAGAGATTTACAGTAATATTTTGTTCGACGAACAATCTTTTCTAATGGGAAAATCCGGTCCTACAATGACCACTTTTTTTTTAACATCACATTCTAATACAGAAACCACATTTTTGTTTTTACACGCTTTTTATTTTACCCCCTGGATTATTGCCTTATCGGCTTTTTTTCATTTTAATCTTAAGGATTTTGTTTCTGCTTTAAATTAACTTACTGTTTATTGTTATAAACTAATTAATCTACCGTTTTTTCAGTTTTTTTTAAACTTTTTTTTCTTAATCTTTACTAAGTTTTGGTTTTTGCTAAATACGGTGTATTTTTTGACGCCTGCCTTGGTCATTTTCCTACAACTGTTTTTTTAAGGTTGTATGTATTGTTACTATTTTTTTCTTGTTTCATTTTGTATTGATCGTTATTAACTGGTTTTTTTCCCTATCGTATGTTTATTCTCCTTGTTTCAAACTTGCCGCGATGTTGACGGCAAGTTCTCTTTATTGTTTGCCACATTCGATTTTTTGCTTTCCAGTTTATTAACGGGATTTGTTGCTACGTTTTTTTTAATTTATTTTTATTAAGGTTTTTAATTTCCAGCTGCTTCAATCGTGGGACCTTTTAAAATCATAAAAGTGGGTGTTTTAGTTTTGTATGCAGCAGTTTGTCACGTATAGAGTGTTGTGATGTTTGAAATGCCAGTCGTTTGCCTATTCCGCCGAGTTTTCCCCAGCCATAAAGAGACGTGCCCAACTGGATCCTCTCGCCTGGCCAACAAATACAAACAACAAAAAACCGCCCCCCCCGAGGACCGTTGCGCGGTGAGTCCGCATACAAAAATCACTTTATTTGACTTATTTCATGGGACTTTCCATCGTAGAGTAAAACCTGATTCGTCATACCTAAAAAATACTAAAGGAAAGGGTTTAATGGTTAACGGCCTCCCGGGTATTCACAGAAGTAAATTTTTGCCCTTACAGGCAAAAAGAAGCTTGAACCAAACGTTTTGGTAAAAAAGATGTCTTAAATCTGAGCTCCCACATAGTATTAAAATTTCAGTATCCACACTCAGGAGTCGGAAGTTCACCACATTCCTTCACAATTTTAAAGGGTTTCAGTTGGGGTTCAACACATGGGAGTCCCTGGAACTCCAACGTAATTCCCTTCACAGAGTTTATCAGCAGTAACTTTTACGCCAACAATGCAGTTGGTTCAATAAATTTATTTCAAAGTGTAAAACTCAATGACACGAATCGCTTTTTTTCCTGTAGGTATGACTTCCCCTCTGCCCTTCCCGCCCCCCTGTTAGTGAACTTGTAGCACTGAGCGATTTGGTCCTTGCCAGGCACGGCTAGCAATAGCGGGATTCCCTCTCACAGGGGAAAAAAAAAGTCCTTTTAAAACCACCATATGTCACAGACGTGTCACTCCTGATTCTTTACCAAAGAAAAAAAAAACACAACCCCCCATCGTTTTTTTTAAAAAAAAAATTCAGGTGAACATAGTTTTTTTTTCTGTTTTTAGTACTTTCAGAAAAGATTTTTTTCTACCATGTGTTTTTTTTTTTTTTTTTTGGGGATCAGTTGTTTCGGATTTAAGGGAGCCCCCCCAAGGCAGTGGCCTTTTTTTTTTTTCTTTTTTTTCTTTTCTTTTTCCCTTTTTTTTTTTTTTTTCCCCCTAAGGGGCCCAAATCCACCCTTTTTTTTTTTTTTGGTGCTTCACACTGTCCCAATCTGCCCAAAAAAAAAAAAAAAAAAGCGGAAAAAAAAAAAAAACAATTCCAGAACTACCTTTTTTTTTTTCCCCTTTTTTTTTTTTTTTTTTTTTTTTTTTCTTTTTTTTTTTTTCTTTTTTTTTTTTTCTTTTTTTTTTTTTTCACAACCCGTCCCCCCCTTTTCCCCAAAATGCAATCTGTATGTTCTCTTAAAAAAATTGACATATTTTTTGCGATTTTAGTGTTTTTTTGGCGTTTTTTATACAATTTAAGGCCCCCTTTTTTTTAAAGCTCATGGTTTTGAAAAAATCACACTTACCTGAAAAATGTTCGCTTTACAAAGAAAAACAAAAAGACAAACAAAAAGGGGAAGAAAAAGGGAAAAGGAATGAAACAAAGGGAAAAAAAAGGGAAAAAAAAACAAAAAAAAAAAAAAGAATTCCTTTTTTTCTGTTTTTTAAAAAAACGAACGAAAATAAAAAATAAAATTACAGTTTTTTTTTTAAAATTTAAAACACAAAACCTTTTAGCCCCGATTGGGCCCAGGTTTGAAAAAACATTAAAAAAACATCAAAGTACCAAAGTGTTTTTTTTTTGAAACCGTCCCCAAAAACAGTTTTTTTTTTCTGTGAACCAAAAAAAAAAAATCCATCAACCCCCCCAAAACTCAACACTTTTTTTTTTTTCACAACTATAAACGGAATGCTTCAAAAGAGATTTAATTTTTAAAACCAATTTATTGGGGGTTTTCGTGCTAAACAATTTTTTTTTTGTGAAATTTGGGATTTTGCACACGCTTTTAATAACACTACTTAACACCTTTTTTGTATAGCTTTTCCAAAAAAAGGTTTTTTTGTTTTTCAGCATCCTTTTTGCAATTTTTCGGCCCTTTTTTTGTGCCACTTTATTTTGTGGTCACCCAAAAACAAGTTTTTTGTAACACATAAAATTCTGTACAAAGCTTTCCAACCCAAAAGATTTTTGCCCCACACTGTGTTTTTTTCACCTTTTTTTCCCTAACAGTTTTTGGGTGCAACATATATTTTTTATATTCCCCCTTTTAAACAAATTTTTTTAGAAAACATGTTTTTTTTCGTACAAAAATTTTTTAAAAACCATTTTTTTTGTAAAAGCAAGCCTTGTATTGTGTTTCAACAAAACATATATTTCCCTTATGGGGTTTAAAATTTTTTTTTTTTGACCATTTTTGTATTTTTAATAATTTTCTTCAAAAAAAAAAAGTTTTTTTTTTTTTTGTTGGGGCCCAAACGGGGGTTTTTATATTTTTTCCAACTT
>JAMYXO010005446.1:0-2500 GCA_033310375.1 Conus canariensis
TCTAATCTTCATTGGCGTGGCAGACCGACTGTATGCAGGTACTTATATCTGGAATGATACTACATGGAAAAAGAGTTCTACTTGTAGCATTGCAGGATTTTTATCCTTGTTATCATCTGAAGTGTCGGCATTCTTAATCTGTTTGATCACTTTAGATCGCTTCCTTGTGCTTCGTTTTCCGTTCAGTCACATCCGGTTTGGAGCCAGATCAGCTCACATGGCCTGTGCAATCATCTGGGCACTGGGACTCGTGATGACATCTGTGCCTCTGCTCCCTGTAGTCTCACACTGGGAGTTTTTCCACCAGACAGGTATTTGCATTCCACTGCCTGTCACCAGAACTGACTTTCCTGGTCACAATTACTCGTTTGGCATCATGATCATTTGCAACCTAATCCTCTTTATGACGATAGGAGTGGGTCAGTTTCTTATCTACTGGTCGGTGAGGAGTAATGCGCTTTCTGATCATCTAACACAGACCAAAGACAAAGGCAACGAAAGTGTGCAATCCAAGGAATCGACTATCGCCAGGCGCCTCCTATCCATTGCAGTGTCTGATTTTCTGTGTTGGTTTCCTATTGGTCTGTGTGGGGTTCTGGCTGCCAGTGGTGTCGCCATTCCAGGTGAAGTCAACGTTGGACTCGTCAGTTTTGTGTTGCCACTCAATTCAGCACTCAACCCTTTCCTGTACACTTTGAACATGATTCTAGAGAAACGGCGTAGAGCACAGGAACTGTGTTTTCAGAAACAGCTAAGTCTTCAGTTAAATGAGTAAAAACAAACAAACAAACAAGCAAAGCAATGTACAGTTATTTAAGATAATGCGACCAGGCAGCATATTTCAGTCAACATTCTTTAACTGCATTTCGATTAGAGCACGTTCATATCGTTCTTTTTCGTCTCGTGTCTTTCTTTGTCCTTTCTTGGGGGTAAAGACTCAGTCCCACGTATACGGCTACTTCTGATCACACGTCGAACTTGCATCTATTCTCAAACACTTGAACACAAATAAGCAACAACAACAGTGACAGGAGCAGCAGCAGCGGCAGCAGCAACAGCAGCAACAACAACAAGAACGTCAAGAAGATTATCTTGTCCAAAAGTAATGTCTGTGTATTTAAAGGACCATTGTCTTAGAGTATCGTCTACAGATCAGACTTTTCCTTGTCATGCAAACATTTTGGTACTTTTTTTTTTTGTTTCAGAACCCTCACATTTCAAGAGATGCTGCTGCAGCTGTTATTAATATGGGTACCTTCCCTTCAATAACGTGTGAAGAAATATTCTGTTATGCAAAAAACATGTGAAGTAAACTAGAAAGGTAAAGAGAAGGTAGATAGATGAATTTACATGGAACAACTCTCTGTTTCGCAGCATACCCATTCTCATAATGGAGAACAGAAAGTATGCAATGAAGTGTAAGGAACGGAAGATCATTTATCACTTCTCAAGTCTGATACTGATTAGTAAATTGATATTCTTGCTGTTGGTTTGCTATTGTACTTCTAGCATTTTGTCTGTGTCTTTTAGGTACTGCTTTTATTTCTTTTCCCGTCCTGTATCTTTTGTTCATGATATAAGCAAAGTACGACTCACTGAATGGGATTCCATCTGTATAGTTCCGGGTGCGCGGGATCCACTCCATGTGTTTCACTTTTCCATTGTCCTATATACGCTACCTACTATTCCACTCCATCCTACCATTGTTTCATGACGTTATTGGTGTTGTGAAAAAAACTCCTTCATGCTAAGATTCATTATCTCCCCTGTTCTTACCTGTCCAATTGTCCATCACAGCTTGGTGCCGTGAGCAGGATGACTGTTCCATGGTAAATTCCCATATACTGTCCACTACCAGCTGACCCTTAATCTATTGGTCCGACCTATCTCCTATTTGGATTTATATACTTGAGCTGAAATACAGATATTGCATAGACAGTCATGTTTGTAGAATGGAACTATTCTATTAAGATTTCCAGCAACAACAACAAAAATCACAACAAAAAGACATCTTATATTGCATTGTGTTCAGACTGACTATCACTTGGCACTGCACTGGATATTCACGCTGTCATCAAATCTAATTCGTTATGCTCATTTTCGAAACAAAATTATACTAATCTGCGAATACCTCCAAGATTCTAATGTTGATTTTCAATACTCTATGTAGAGAGATTTGAACATGCATCAGAAATCATTATGATGCCTTTTTCTTTTAGTTTACATTGTTAAGCTTGTCATATAATAACATAATCCTTCTGTTTAGACAGTATTATCATTTACACGTTTATTTGATTTATTGTTTATATGGATTTAACTTTCTTAATGATGTTGATGTGGATACTGGTATGCTGCATACCACTGTGGTAAATGTATTGTGATGATGTTAATATGAAATGTGGAAAATAGAATTCTAATGAGAAAAGAAGAAAAAAGTGACTATCCACATAATTCATTCCCTCCAGCTAGCTTAACATGCCGGGGTCCGGAAAAGCACAGT
>JAMYXO010005446.1:12500-15447 GCA_033310375.1 Conus canariensis
TAATAAACAAAGAGAATAAAACAGGACTACAAACATCACCCTGCTTAACACCCTGTGTACATCTAATGTACTCACTAAATTTTGCACCACACATTATATTAGCTTTAACATCATCATACATACATTTAACACATTTAAATAGTTTTCCTTTTCCACAATGTTTTGCCAGTATTGGCCACAGAAGCTTTCTAGAAATAGAATCAAAGGCCTTTTCGAAGTCTATAAAAGCAGCATATAATTTACGATTATTTGAAAACTGCTTCTGAACAGCAGCCAGCAGAGTGAACAAATGATCGATTGTACTACAACCCTTCTTAAAACCTGCTTGGTGTTCACCAGTTATGTTTTTTAATTCGATCCATTCAGATAATCTTTTGTTTATTATAGATCCATAAAATTTACTAGCAATATCACACAAGGAGATTCCTCTATAATTATTAGGATTATTTGCGTCACCCTTTTAAAACAGAGGTAAGATGATCGATCTGGTCCAATTCTCGGGATAAATTCCTTTTTCAAAAAGAACATTAAATAATTTTACAAGAAAATCGATTGCAAAGTCCCCTAAGTTTTTAAAAAATTCACCAACAAGTCCATCGGGCCTTGCTGCTTTGCCATTTTTCAGTTTCCTTATTACAAATTGTACTTCATGCTTTGTAATTGGTCGATCGAAAAATTCAGAATATTCATCATCTAATAATGTTTCATTTTCACCAGTGTCTGTATCAACGCTGGTATCCTTTTCCAACACGTTTTTAAAATGGTAATACCATTGCTCCATTGTGATTCTATTCTGCTTTTGTGTTCGTGTTTTAAACGCTTGTTTGACACTTTTCCAAAAATCCTCTTGGTTGTCCATGTTAGTGACAATTTCTTTAAACATTTTATCATTGTGTGACTTTTGCTTCCTATATAATAAATTGTTATATTCTGATCGTGATACACAGTATAAGTGTCGATTATTTTTATCTAAGGTTCTCTTCCATACCCTAAGTAACCTCCTGACATCTCTTTTAGCTTGTAAACACTCGAAATCAAACCAGTCATTCTGTCTTTTTGTCCTGTTCACACATACTCGTTTTTCCATACATTTACCAGCTTCTTTAACAGTATTGATAAACAAATCAAGAGCACCATTTACATTAATATCTATCAAATTAACAGCATGCAAAAACTTTAATTTCATTTCATCCGAGTGCATCATATTAACGAAGTCCGTGGCCCAATTATTATTCCAAACAAATTTCTTTATATACTCTCTCGTTTCTTGCTTTATATTTTCACAATCATTAGAACCAGATGCACTCACATGAAATTCAAGAGGCATGTGGTCTGATTCCATCCGTTCTTTTACATGAAGGCTACAAGAAGATTGTATAAAATCAAAAAGGTCAGAAGAAGCAACAAAATAATCGTTCACACTACTACCAGATTCACTGATATAAGTGAAACAGAAATTGTCATCACCAGGACATACACCATTTAAAATATATAAATCTAGCGCGTTACACATGTTTAGTAAACTTTTGCCATAAGCATTTAACACTGTACCTTCAGAGTGACGTCTCATTTCAACAATACCAGACTTATCAAACCATGAAAATGTTTTTGTTTGTTCATCAAGTTGCGGTGAAACATCGGCCGTTTGGCCGTTAAAATCACCACACATCAATACTGACATTTTGTCCTTGTAATACAAATTATCTATTACACAATCCTCCAGTTGATTGATACCATTATCAACATTAAACACAAAGTAGTATGGAGACTTTTCTGGGGAACATACGAACATACATGCAGAATATCATTCGCCAAATGAAACAATTTTTTATCAATAACAAACAACAAGACATTATCACGCTCAGTACTCATTTTTGACACATATTTCATGAGGTTATTTCTTATCAGACATATTACTCCATCCGATCTTCTTCCACGCTGAGTGAATTTAACTGCAGGCTTAACAAACATGTTATGATCAGAAAACATGGAACACTGAAAATTGTCAACGAAAGTTTTTACAAGACAGATGAAATCAAAGGAAGATACATATTCAATACCATCAGGATCAGATAGTTTAGAGAGTAAACCACAAATATTCCAATGTAGAAAAGAATAGGTTCTTGTGTTGCTAACATTCTCTGATACAGAATGACAACCATTAATCACCAGAGAAGGCTTCTGTGCTTTCACAACACTGACACTGTCACACATTTCTTTATTTTCGTGCACGCATCCAGACACGCTTTTCACGCTTTCAGAAACACACAAGGGTGCATGCGAACGACTGTCTTCGCTGTAAACAAACTCCCTCTCCCTATCTGAACACGGACTCGCAATGTCAGATTTTCTATTTTGAATTCCCCGTGCCGTGTTCGCCTGCGCATTGGACCATCCCCTTGAAACCGGTGTCTTTCCAAAATGCTGCCCACTTGTATTTACACCTAACCTACTAACACAGAAACTATCTAACTCATCAAGAACATTTGTTTTACTTGTCCGGCCGTATTCCTATGGTACCTCCACGATGCTTGTTTCATCACCAGACAAGAAGAATTTCTTCCCTTCGATGACCAGGTGTCGTAGATCATGGTGGCCCTCTTTCCCTGATCCTTGGCAGCTCTCAGATGAGGTGACAATTTTTTTCTAACTGACCTAACTCGCTGAGAATAGTCCTCTGCCACAAACAGATCATTCCCTTTCAGTTTCCACTTCGCCTTCAAGATCTTAACTTTTTCTTTATAGAATGTACATCTGGCTATCGCTGGTGAGTCCCGTTTAGCGTTCACACGATGAACTCTGTCAAAGGAGGTCATCAGTCAGATCCATCTTGTCCGTCAGCATGTCCCTCAGAAGGTTCTCACATTGCTCAGGTGTCTCCTTTTCAGCTCTGGGAATTCCATGCACAATGATGTTATGTCTCTTTGATCGGCACTCTAAATTGTCC
>JAMYXO010005447.1:0-15447 GCA_033310375.1 Conus canariensis
TGTTCATACAGAGCTGGGTGAAAACTTTACTACCCCCTGGTTTCCCAAAAAGCGCTGGGTTTAAATTGATTATTCCCCCGTGTTCCCCAAAAGAATGGTTTTAAATTGAATAGGCCCCCTGTGTTTATACCAGACTGGGTTTTGGGGATGGGAAAAGCCTGTGTGTGGGCCCGTTTTGAATGAAATTGACGGGATGGGAAAAAACAAATGAGGGGGGAGGGCTTGGGGGGGGGGGGGGGGGGGGGGGGGGGGGGGGGGGGGTGGGGGGGGGGGGGGGGGGGGGGGGGGGGGGGGGGGGGGGGGGGGGGGGGGGAGGGAAAAGGGGGGGAAGGGGGGGGGGGGGGGGGGGGGGGGGAGGGGGGGGGGGGGGTGGGGGGGGGGGTTTTAAAGGTTAGAGCTAAATTAGAATTTTGGGTTTATCGTTTATTTTTTTTTGAAAGATATGATGTTTTTCAATTTTAAAAAGGGGTTTCAAACGGGAAATAAACCTTGGGGTAGGGGATGATCCTACCTGCTCCTTGGGGTGTGGGACGTCGGTTTTAACCCCCGTGGAACTGATAAAGTGTGGATATTCAGGGAAAAAAGGGCAGCCCACCACCCCGGGCGGTTTGGGGGCCTCTGAAACACCTCAACCACAAAGTGAACAAAGGGAAATTTTTCCCAGGGATGGGGGGGGTGAAGGGATGTTTTTAAAGTACGCTGTTAGTCATGTCAGAAGGAAAATAAAGGAAACCCGAAAAAATTTGAAAATTTCCCCCTACATAAAAATTAGGGGGTTTCGTTGGGGTTTTTTGCTTTTTTCTCAGCGTAAAAATCTTTTTTTGGGAAGAATATGTTTTTGTTTTTTGTTTTTTTTCCCCTTAAAAAATTTTAAAACCCATAGTTTTAATAACCCGTTGATAATAGCCACAACCAACTTTTGAGGATGAGGGGGGTAGGGAAATTTTCACGGTTTTTTACTGTTATACATCTTTTCCCGGGGGTTATTTTTGAGAAAAAAAAAATATTGGGCAAATCAGTTTAAAAAACAATAATTTTTTCAAGTTATTTTTTTAAGGCATTTGCAGTTTTCTTTCGGGTTTCCCCCTACATTAAAAATCCCCTTTCCCGTGTTTCCCCCCCCCCCCTCCTTTTTCCCCTCCCTTTTCGCTCACCGTGTAAAGATTAAAAAGGGCCAAGGGGATGGGCAAAATGGAAAGAATTGGTGGGAGTTTGAAAAAATTTACAGGGAAAAAGGAAAAAAGGGTTTAAAAAAAAAAAGCTGCATGTAAAAAGAATTACACAGTAATTTTAAAATTTCAATAAATGCAAAGGCCAAACGGTCCCCACTGCACTATTTGCCCAAAAAACCATTCATGACCACCAAATTTTCTCCATACCACCCCAAATCC
This sequence comes from Conus canariensis, assembly GCA_033310375.1. Classification (NCBI taxonomy): domain Eukaryota; kingdom Metazoa; phylum Mollusca; class Gastropoda; order Neogastropoda; family Conidae; genus Conus; species Conus canariensis. The sequence continues at coordinate 1,392 of JAMYXO010005447.1, forward strand.
CTCCATCAACCAAAAAGGGGCACTACAAATGTTTTTTTTTCTCCCCCCCCCTTTTCCCCTGGGGAAAAAAATTTTTAAAATTTAAAAGAATTGAACAATTCCGACAATGTTTTAAACACACTCCATAGTTAATCAAACAGTTCTTTTACATGTTTTTCTTTTCTCTCTCCCTCTCTTTCCCCCTGAGAATTAAAACAAAATTTCGAAAGAAAATCAAAAGAATTCTTAAAGATTCCTCCTTTTTGCCGGATAAAGAATACACAAAATCCTCCAAGAATAAATTTTTTGGGCCCTTTTACCCCAAAAATTGGGAAAAAGATTTCCAGCCAGGAAAAAATAATTCATGTATTCATGATGCCAAAAATTTTTCCGCATCAGAGAAAGGCCTTTGCCCCAAACCACATGAGCCCTTTCCCCCATTTAGAAAAAACGCTTTGGGGCCCCTTTTAACTCCCAGTCAAATGGGGAAACGGGTTGGGGAAACCAACCCTCTACCCGGGGGTTTCCCAATTTCTGGGCTGAACTACGGTGTTTTCCCACACCAAGGCCATCGTTTTAAAAACCCTCCCAAACACTTTTTTACAGAAAGCCACGCAGCATCAAAAAGGAATAGCAGACGGGGGAAGGGGTGAAGGTGGTGGGCTAAAAAACGAATAAGGTTTGTTAAGTAACCTTCTTCCCAAATTTAACATATGAAATTTTTTCTTTTTTTTTTTTTCTTAAGGTTTTCCCCCTGTTTCTTTTTTCCCCCAAATATCTTTTGGGTCACCTGATAAAAGACTGGTAAAAGGCGCGGGGAAAGGGGCCCCCCCTGAAACCCAAAGTCCTGAAAAGGGTCCCAGTCCCCTTTTTAGGCCATCTCCTTGGGTAAAAAATAATTTTTTTTCCTTCCTTTCCCCTTAGTGAGTGCCCAAATCTTTTTTCAAAACACATTTCCCCCACCTTACCACCCTAATTTTAAAATATTTTCTTTAAGGGGGTTTAAATTTCAAACCCCAAAGGGCCCCCCGTTTAAACTGAGTTAACCCCCAATTAAAATTGGGGGCGGCCCCTCACCCAAATTCAGCCAACCTAATAATTTTTCCTTTTTTTGTGGCATTTGGGGGAAAAGTTCAAGCCCGAGACACAATTGGGTTGCCCCCGGCACATGCCCTTTTTGGGCTACCGGGCACATTAAAAATCGCAATACCCAAGGGAATTCTGGACGGGTAGGGATTTTTTACCCCGGTTACAACCCAAGGGAAATAGTTTTTTTTGTTTAAAAAACTTTTTTTCTCACACCCCAAAAAAACTGTATTGGGTTTTCATCCTTTTCTTTTTTTTTCGTCTTAACTTTAAAACAAGGGTTTAAATTTATAAAGGGGGCTGGAAGGGGACTGGGTTTTTTATTCGCGGCAGCAAACTGAGTTCATTGGTTTTCCCTGTTTTCATTTGTCCTCTTTTTTCGGTTTTTTCGGTGGGATTTGTTAAATTTAGTTTCCTTTTTAAAGATTAGCCTTTTCTCAACCCAAAAACAAGCTTTTCAAAAACCAAACCCTTTGGCAAAAATTAAAAAAACACTTGGGGGAAGTTAATTTCCCCCCCTTTTGCAAAATTCTCACCCAAAAAGGTTTAAACCCCTATAAAATGCGATAAACCCCTTTGAATGATATTTTTATTTTTTCCCAATTTTATTTTGTTCTTTGGAAATCAAAAATTTTTTTTATTGGGTTTTAAAAAAATATTCATAAATAGATAGTAGGGATTTAACTGTATTTTCCCAAAGTCCCCAAAATTTTAACATCCCAAAGCTTTGCCAAAAAAAAATGTGACAAACGGGAACAAAAACTTTGGGGAGGACGCAAAAAAAGAAAAAAAAAAAATTAAAACACCCAAAATTCTCTTTTCCCCTTTTTCTTTTCCCCTCCGTCTTCTCTTTTTCTCTCTTTCCCCTCTCCCCTCCTTTCTCTCTCTCCACTTTTTCTCTTTTCTCTCTCTTTTTTTGGGGGTCTTTTCCTCTCTCTCTCTCTCTTTTTTCAAAGGGAAACCCCTGGCATGCAAACCCTCACTTGCAAGGGGAAGTGCTTTTGCGTCCCAAAACTCCTCATTTTGGAGTCAAAGGATCGTTTCCCATTAGGGAACCCCTGTATTTTTTGGGTGTTTTGCTATAAGCCAACAAAGGGAAGAACTGGGACCACAAAAGTCCCAAATTTTATCCCCTTTGGCTACTCTCTTTAGATTCTTGCTCAAATTTTTCGTAACCATAACTGCAAATTTTCGGGGACCCTCCGGGGGGGGGATAAACTTGCCCAATGTAGAAAGAAAATTTTTCGTTTTTTAGGGAATCCCTGCGCTGAAAGCAGAAAATTGAAAAGGCCCCCCCTTCTTTCCCCCCACAATAACATTGATTAAAAAAAACCAAAACCGCATAAAGACGATTTTGTGACAGGGGGTTTCCAAAAAACATTAAACAAACACTTTAAAATATGGGAAGTTCCCCTTTATTTTAACTGGTCAAAAAAGCGTTAAAGGGAATTTTTTTGTATAAAATCAAAAATAGTGCTGACAAGCATTTGAATAAGCTTTACGAAATATGTAAAGTGGGCGAAAAAAAAGACTACTTCCCCTTTCCTTTATTCAAAATTTTTCCCTTTTATGCTCTCAAAAGGCAAAAAATTTAAAAATTTGACCGTAAAAAAACTTGGTGTAACAATGGGGAAAACCCAATTTCCCCGCACTGGGTTTCCTTGCCCCTGTCCCTCTTTTTTCATTTACCGTTGCAACAAAGCTTTTTTGTAACAAACCAAATGCCCTTATCAAGAATTAAAAAGGCAGAGAAAACATGCCTGTGTTAAAAAACTGATTCTTTCCCTTCCCCCTTTTCAGGGCCCGACGCATTCTTTTAAATTTAGGCATTGATTCACCTTAAAAAAGTGGGTTTCCTTTTTGGGTTTGGGGTGCAAAAAACCTGAAATTCAAAAAAGTGGATGGGGGCTGACCAACGTCTGAAAAAATGACTTTACCCTTTCAATGGTTAAAGATTTCAAAACCCGAATTTATCTTTAATTTACCCGATCAAAAATGATTAAAATTTTTGCTTTCCAAAAATTTTATCCCTGCTTTTTTTGCATATTCTCATTACAAAAGAAAATTTCATGTAAAAAAAATTGGGGTTTCAATTTTGTAATTTGTTTGGGAAATTTTCTCAAAGGTTTTAAATTAAAAACAAGAAACATGGGATTTTTACTTTTTTTTTTTTGGGCAAAAATTTTCCACTGAAAAAAACCCGGCCCCACCTTCTGGTGGGTTTTTTAAAAAATGTTCATAGGGAAATTCCAAAACCCTTTTTTCTTAAATGAATTGCGGGGTGCCCTTAAATTAAAGTACGATTGGGGTAATTTTTTTTTTAAAATCTGGAATGCACCAACACATTTTATAGACAAATTTTGTGAATTCCTTTCTGGGAAATACTTACGGGAAAAACAAAAACCAAAAGAAGAACCAAAAACGGGCAACTTTCAACTAAAGCCAAAGAAATACAACTAACGACCACTACCAAATGATACTTTCAAATTTCTACAAATGCTTTCCAACAAATTTTCTTTATCATCATCATCAAAACGTCCCTCGGGCGTCGTCGGCGTCGTCATCATCATTGTTATCCCTCTTTTTTTCGGGCATCACCAACCCTCATCATCATCATCACAACATCCCAAAAGAATTTTTTACGGGAAAGGGGTGGGTTCATACACGGGACAAACCTAATTTTTATAAATGACAAAAAAATAAAGCCGTTTCCCTTACTTTACAAAGGGATAAAAAACATTGGGAAAAGGTTTCCGAGCGCAACTGGGACATTTTGTTTTAAAACCGTAGCGTCACACACAAACACCCTCAGGTAGATTCTACCCTCCACCCAAAACAACAACCAGAACCAGTAACCAGAAATTTTACCGACTTTTAAAATTAAAAAATAAACCCCCCAAATAAAACCCAAACCCAAACAAAACGGAAACCCAAACCCGCGTTCTACATTTTTACACATTAAATCTTGGGTAGATAATATAAAACTTGTCCCTTGTGACTATTTTTTTTTTAGGTTTTTTTATTTTTTGATACAGGGAAAATGTTTCCCGGGATTGCTTTCTCCACTTATTTGTTTCCCAAAATTTGGGGTTTTGGGAGGATTTGGGGCCCGTGAGATAGGGATGTTTTTTTAAATTTAATCGAAACATTATTGGGTCAAAGCTAAAACCCGAATTCAAAAGGAACAAAAAACCCAAAACAGATAACCCCCGGGGGGCCGGGGGGCCCGGGGGGAAGGGGTTTGGGGACTGGGTTTTTTTGAAAACCCCAAAAATTTCCCCTTGGGGAAAAAGAAAAATCAATTTTGGGTTTTTTTTGTGCCCTTTTTCCCCCCCTTTTAGAATATTTTCAACCCATACACCGCCAAACATTTTGTGTTTCTTCTTGGGGTAAAAACTTTTTCGGGTCAAAAAGTGACCTGTAGATTTTTGGGGTTTTACATGCCTTTTTCAGCCCCCAGAACAAAGGGATCGAACAAGTTTTGGGTCGCCCCTGATTTAAAGAAAACAGAATGAATGGGGTTTTTTTTTCACGTTTCAAATTTTTTGGTTTTTTTGATATTCCCAAAGTGGAAATTTAAACTTTTTTTCCCGATTTGGGGGGAAAAATTTTCCAAAAACCCCCGAAAAATCCCGGTACGGTGGGGGTGAACTATTAAAATTTGTTTTTTTTTAAACTAATTATTTTATTTTTTTTTTGTTTATTTTATTTATTTTTCTATACTTATTGGGAACCATTTATTCCCTAAAGGTTTTTTTCATTAAAGTTTTTAATATAATTTTTTTGTTGTAATTTAAAAAAAAAATGGGGTTTTTAAAAACACCCCAAAAGACAAAACGTAAAGGGCCCCAAAACCCCAAAAAACAATGAATTTTGGGGGAATGAAAATGAAGGACCATATTCAGAAGTTGAATTTTTTATCTTATCAATTTTCTTTTTTTTGACAGAAAGTACAAACCAACCCCCAATTTAAGGGGAAAGGGAAAAGATAATTTTACAAAAACCCACACAACCCCAAAAACGCACGGGGGGAAAAAGAAAAGAGAAGAGAGAGAAAATTAAAAGAAAAGGGGAGAAGAGAAAAGAGAGGATAGAATCGCAAAGAAAAAGGGACTAACATAAAACTTTTTTTTAACACACAACACACACACACACACAAAAACACCCCACACAACACAACACACCCCACAAGGGCAAACAAAAATTTGACAAAACCCAAACAACAACCAAAAAGGGGGAAACACAATCCCCAAACTGGGTTATCCGTGGGAAAAGGGGGCCAATCCTACCGGCAGGGTTCAGGATTTTTGATTCAGAATTTTCCCTGCATTCACCCCCACCCCCCCCCCCGGCCCCCCCCCCCCCCACCCCCACACACAAAACCAAATTTTTTTTTTTTCTTATTAAAGAAGTGGACTTGAAGGGGGTTTGTGATTGGGGTAAAATGTAAACTTGGGGACCCAGATTTCTTTTATAGGACTTTAAATGGACATGATCAGGAACGAATTATGGAAAACAATTTCCCTGTTAGTACTGAAAATCAAGAGATATTTTGAAAAAAAGCAAATTTTTGGGGGAAAAAATTTTTAATCAAGGGAAAAAATATAAACCACGAAGGGAAAAAAGTTGTCCGTATATGTTTTAAAGATTGAAAGGGGGGTGTGCGAAAAACGGGGGTTTTTTTTTTCTTCTCCTTTTTTTTTTTTTTTTCTTTTTTCTTTTTTTTTTTTTTTTCTGTTTGTTTACCTAGGGTTCCCTTGGGGATTTTGTTCATTTTTTGCTGAATTTTTTTTCTCTGAAATCTACATATACGGATTAGGGATGAGTTTTATTTTGGGGGGTGGCCCCTCTGGGGAAAATAAAAAGGGTCCCGCAGGGCCCCCGGGGTGCACGAGGCAGGGGCCTGGCCTTTCGCAGTGCAGGAAAAACAGGAAGTGGGTCGACAGGGGAAGGGAACCCCTTGGCTCCCCCGGAAAAGTCGGGGGGCCCCGGTGGGGGCCTTTAAAACGAAAGGAGACTTTTTACAAAAATGACCTACAGACTAGGCATCTTAATTTAATTAAACCCGAAGGGGCATTTTAATTTTGGTGTCTCCCCTACAAGCCAAACTCCCTTTTTCGAGGGAAGATGGGAACTTTATTCACGTAAAAAATTCCAAAACCCATGCTTTTTCCCTTTTTTTAAACAGGTTTTTTTTTCATTTAAAACAGATGTTGAGAAAGGGTTTGCAAATCCTTTGGGGATCCAAGCTTGTTTGTAAATTTTACATCGGATACATTTCATGTAACCTGTTGTTGTTTTTTTCCCTTATGCCAAGTTTTTTACGACTTTTTAAAACATTTGTTTTTGTGAAGGAAAAGGGATTTCAGCTTTTTTTTTTTTTAATTTTATCAACGCGGTCCCGTGCCCCCTTTTAAGGATTTCATGTAAATTTATTCCCCATAAACCCGTAAACAGTGAGAAAATAGGGAACACCGGCCCGTAAAAGGGAAGAAGAAAGCCCCCCCCTGAAAAAATGTAAACTCACTCAAAAGTACTGGACTTCTGCCTGGGTTTTTTCAAAACTGCTGGGCCCTTTGCTTTGGGATGAGTTAACGGACTTTATAAAATGAAGGGTGCCCCAGAAAATACCCGGTTTAAGGCTTTTCTTCCCAAATCTAAGTTTTTAATCATATTTAAGTTTTGGTTTTTTATTTTTTGACACATTTCGGGTTGTTTCCCAAAATTTGCGTTTGTAAACACAAAAAAATTTTGAATTTGGGACCTTTCCTGGGTTCAAAAAAAGCCCGCATTTTGGGAAAAATTTAAAGGAAAATAAGATTACTTAGCTCGGTCTGTCCTTTTCTGTCTTCCCGTCTGTCCTTCCGTCTGTCTTTTCTTCCCCTGTCTCTTCCCCTCTGTGTGTCTCTCTCTCCCCCCTCCCCTCTCTCCATTTTCTTTCCTCCCCTTTTTCCGGTCCCTTTCCTCTCCCTCTTTTCCCTCTCTCCCTAACCCGTCCCTTTTTCTCTCTCTAGGGCCGGTCCTATGCTTCCACTTCCCCAGCAGGGAAAAAACAAGGGATTCCCTTTCAGAAACCCCCTTCCCCCCCACCCCTTCTCCACCCCCCCCCCCCCTTTTCCCTGCCAGGCCCCCCCTGTCCCCTCATTTTCCCCTTCGACCCCACTCATTGAAAATGAGAATGAGGTGCAAAATCTGTTAACATTTCGGGAACACACTGCAGAAAATTGGGTTCCCAATTTCCACCCTTTTAGAAAACCACCCAACACTGAGCAGATACAAAACAAAAAAGAAAACCAAAGCAGGGCCCACCCGCCGGGAAAAGGGCTTGTGAAGGCCACCCTCCTCTAAAAACCAAAAAAACCCCAACAAAAAAAGTAAGCTGACCGCCCCAACCCCCAGAATAAAAAATTAAATCTTTTTCGCGGGGCCCCTCAAGGCAGTTTCCCCCTTAAATATAGTTTAAATTGGGAACCTCCAGTTACTGCATGCAAGGGACCATGAAATTTTGAAATTTAATTTTTAACCAAAGATTCTCCCAAAATTTTCAAAACTTCAAAGTAAAATTTGCTCATTAAAAACCATAAAACGAAGAGCGCTTTTGGAAGGGGCTTGCAAGGGATCAAGGGGTTTTTCCTTTTTTTTTTGTTTTTTTTTTTTTCTTTTTTTTTTTTTTTTTTTTTTTTTTTTTTTCCCTTTTTTTTTCTTTCTTTTTTTGTTTTCCCGTTTCCCCTTTTCTAAGGCCAAACCCCAGTGGCATTGCAACCCAGGCCGCTCCCTTTCCCACCTCCCTTTTCCCCGCCACCAAAAAAAACAACCTGGCCGGCTCGCCCCCAGCCCCAATACTTAAAAAAATCCACAAGGAGCAAAGGTCCAATGTCAAGTTTTTTACAAAAATGGGGGAAAAAACCCCCCAAAAAGGAAACACTGCAAAGGGTTTCCGATTCAAATTTGGTGGTGTTTCCCGTCTTCCCCGGGGCGACCCCGTAGCAACCTCAATTCTGGGGAGGAGGCCCGGTCGGGGCAAAAAAAATAAACCCCAAATTAATGGCTTTGGGTGGGGAAAACGAAAACGGAAAGACCCGGGTTTCCCCAACCCGGGGGTCCGCAGTCCACCAGCTTTTTGGGTTTTTTTTTTTTAACAGTAATTTTGGGTTCACATAAAACCTCAGCAAAGATAAAAAACAACCACCACCAAATTTTTCCCCCAAAAAAAATCCCGTTTTTTCAAATAAACATTTTTACGTTTTTCCCTTTGGGCCCCAACCCCCGGTTTTTTTTTCCCTTTGGCCAGACACATTCAGGGAGCCAGGGCCTGCCAAACCCCACAGAGACCCCTTTTAAACCATGGACCACTGGGCAAGACCTTTACCTTTAAAGGTTTTTAAGTTTAGTTTTCCCAAAAGGGGGGCGGGCTTTAGGCCGGGAAATTGAAAAAAAATTTTTTAAAAAAATAATTTTTAGTAATCCTTTCAAAAAAAAAAAAAAAAAAAAAAAAAAAAAAAACGAACAAGTTTCCCCAAAACAAAAAAACAGACGCGTTTTTTTACCTCGTTAAAAATTCGGGCTTCCCTTTAAGATGAAACCACGTTTAGGGGCAAAAAAGGGGAAACGAAAATGAAACAAATTTCAAATCCCCTTTTTTCTTCCCCCCCAATTTTTTGGGGGCCAAAATTTTATCGCCCCAATTTTCGCTTTTTATTGGGCCTGGAAAAAGTTTGTTTCCTTCCTGCCCCCAAGAAAATAGGGGGTCAAAAGGGGGCCCGTTTTTGTTTTTCTCCCAGGGGTTTTTATTTTTAAAAAGGGGAGTTCTTTACAATGGGAAACGAAGAAAAAACTGTCTTGTTGGTTTTTCTGTCTGTCCTGTCTGTTGGGCCCGGGTCAAAAAATGAGGGACCCCCTCGGGTCCAGACAAAACTAACTTTTTTGGGCCGATCCTTTTCTTGGGAAAAACCCTTTTTTAGGGATGTTTTTTAAAAGGGTTTTCCCCGGGGTGAAGGGCCCAAAATTTTTTTAATTTTACCGGTTTTAAATTTCCTTTTCTTAAACGGCTATAACTCCCAAAAAACGGTTTTTCCCTTTTTCCCTTTTGGAACATCTCCCGAAAAGTACGTGGCCCCGATCTTTCAGGAAAAAAGGGTTTTGGTTTTGTTTTAAATTTCGGGTCACGTTGATAAACCCAAAAGTTTTATTTTTTACCGTTTTAAAACCGTTACTTTAAAGGGGTATAACGGCCCAAACGGTTTCCCCTTTTTTTGGAAAATCTCAGAAAAGGAAATTGGCCCCAAACTTTTAGAAAAATTTGTAGGTTTTTTTTTCATTATGTCACGGATGATGGGCCGAATTTTTTTCCAGAAAGCTGTTTTCTAACGGCAAAACGGGCCCAAAAACGGTTTTTTTCCCCTTCATGGGGAAAATCTTTATCGTTTTTCCAGATAAACTTGGGGGTAAATTTTTAAAAATGCTTTGGGATCTTGTTTGTCCTTTTGATTTTTTCGAAACCTTTTTATTTTTTGGGGGACTCACTAAGAAAATTTTTCTTAAAAATTTATAGCATTGAATTTGGGTTTCCGGGGCCACCCTAAAAACCTTTTTTTTAAAAGGGCAAACTTTAGCGAACAAGTTTTCCCCTTTGGGGTCTACCCTGAACCAAACACCAAGGGGCCCCATCATCACGAATTTTTGAACCGAATTTGAAAATTTGGGTTTAAAAGTCCCTACGGAAAAGAACCAGAAAAGTTCTAATAATCTTGAAGAATGAAGTTTTAAACGTTTTTTTTTCTGGGGCCAAAACCGGGCCAGTCGACGCTTAAAAAAAATAGCACACCTTTTTCACAAAAGAACCCAAAAATGATACCCCTTTAAAAGGACGAGATCCATACCAAAACTAAAACCCAGGGGGGTCCATTTCGAGGGTCGTCTGCTAAAAAATGATCCAAAAAAAAAAAAAAGCAGCACACCACCCCACACACACACACACCACACACACCCCAAAACCCCCACAACACAGCCCACATACACACACACACACAACACACCACACCCACACACACACACACACAACACCTGAAATGACTGACCGAAACCCAAAAATTTTTGCAGAATTTAAATCAAGGTTGTATTTTAAAAACACCACACACACACCCACACCCCACACACACAACACACACACCACACACACCCAAAAAAACAGGAAGGTAAAAAGAACCTTTTACCCCTTATTTAAATTTTTTACAATAATTTTCCCCCCGTTTGGAAATTTTTAACGGCAATCCCACCCAGCCTTCGTACCCAGACAACGAAAAAAATCTAATTTTTTTGGCCAGGGGAGAAAATAGGGACTTGGAAACTTCAACCGGGCCCCAATTAAATTTTTGGGCGGGAAAATACGTCCGGTTTTGAGATTTTTTAAACCCGGTTTAAACCACCCACCCTTCGTACAAAAGTCAAAAAGAATATAGGGTTTTTGGGAAAAAAAGGGCCCCCGCATGCCCGACTGAAGGGGGCAAAGAGAGCAGTGAAAACGTCCAAGGGCACAGACTGGGAAAATGACCCAAAAACCCCTAACCACAAACCAACGGTGATCTACCAAGGAGTTTTTTCTCAGAAGACAAAGGCCCGACTCCCCCAAAAACAAGGGGTTAATTAAACAAAGTGGTTTTCTGTTCCCAAATTTAAATTTTTATTTGGTTTGGATATGCTGGGCAAATGGAAAAAATTTGGAAAATTTACCGTCAAGTTTTCCCTTTTTTTATCCCCTTTACCCCCCTTCTCTCAACCCCCCCTCCCCTTTCCTTCCCCCCCCCCCCCCCCCCCCCCTCCTTTTGGAAAATTTATATGGGTTTTTTGCCCCATTTTCTAAGACAAGGGTTTGGGTTTTTTGTCTAAAAACTGTAAAATTTAAAATTTTTTTTTCGTTTCTCCCCCCAAAAGATCAATAGGTTTTTGGGAAAGGGGGGGCAATTTATTTAGGGGTTTTTGGGGGGTTTTTATATATAAAATTTATATATTTATTATATAATATAATATTTATATAATTTATAAACACAAAAAGCTAATAAAATTACAAGGATAAGTACCGGGGGGCACCCTTTTGTCTTAAAGGGTTTTCTTTTTTATTTTCCACTTTTTCACCCAAAAAAATTAAACTTGTTTTTGGGTCTTTTTAAGTTTCCCTTTTTCTTCTTAAGGGGGGCACCCCCTTTTGGGTTGGGTTTTTTGAAAACTCAACAAACATACTACGGTATTGCACACCAACCTTTTCTGGGATAAACATTCTTTTTAAAACCGAAAAGGCCAAAAGGGGTCAAAGGTTACCACTTTCCGCGGGCCACTTTAGGGAAAAACAAAACCGGTTTCGAAATAACGGGATCGAACCCCCGAGTTTTTAGGGTTTGGGGTTTTTTCCCCCCCATTGAGAAAACGCCCCCCACCTTTGGGGACTATAACCTTGCCTTTTAAGGCTCCATTTTGAGAAACAAATTAATTTTTTTTTTTTCCCCCATTTTACCCACTCAAGGGGACATACTGTTAGTTAGGCAAAAGATCTATCACTGAGATATGAATCTTAACTCCCCCCCTATTTTCCCTTTAATCTCAAAACATAAAAAAGCCGCTTTGGGTTTTTAAATTTAAAAATATATATATATATATATATTTTATTATAACTAAAATATATATAAATTATTTGGGGGTGAAAAATTTTTAACCTTTATTTTCATGTTTTTAACATCCGACTTGGGGAATCATGAATTTTTAAAACCGTTTTTCCTAAGCACTTTTTTTTTTCCCGTAAAAGTGAAAATTTTCGTGAAATGCTAGGCGAAAAAAAACAATTTAAAAGAAACAGGGAAATCTTGCTTCCCCTAAAAAAAACCTAACCTAAGAGTAACTTCGATTTTTTCTTTCCCTTTTATTCCCAAATTTAAAAGGCGTGCCATCTTGAAATAAAAGTTACTCAATTTTGGTTTTCTTTTTTTGGGGGCAAGAGTTGCCCTTTCTTTTTTTCGGTTTTCTGTTCCCTTTCCTTCCATTTCATTTTTCATTTTGGGCAGCGAATAGGTTTTTTATAACCCTTTCAAAATTAACCCTTTTTTCTGAAACTGTGCACAAAACGTTTTTTTCCCTTTTCTGTTATAAAGGAACTTCGCTATTAAACTGCATAGGTTTTTTTTACCGTTAAAGTGAACGTTCCAAAGAAACGTCCCCGCATGTAAATTTTTTAAATGTTACAGTGAAATTAGTTTTCAAACAAGGGAAAAGGTGTTGTTTAAACTTATTATTTAAAATGAATATTGCCTTAAACTGTGACTGTGGATTTTAAAAATAAAAGTGCGTGGGGTTTTTGTTTACCTGGGAAAAGGTGGGTCTTGCTTTTGAAACTGTTTGGGGTATGGTTTTTAACTTTACCTATTAGAATGAATCTTGCAAAAAAACCTCCTTTCGCAACCCCCAGGCACCCTAGCCCGCGCTCAAGCGCCCGAGGGGCGGCGCGGGGCCCCAACCCCAAAACACACAAAACAACACCCCCCCCACACACCACCATGCAGAGGGGCTTTAAATTTCCATATGGGTTAAATGCACACTAAAAAATGGAGAATTAACGTCTTTTCTAAACAAATTTTTCATAATGTCACTGCCTAGTCACCACATTATCCCCCCCCCACAAAACACACCCACCATTTTAATTTAACGATCTCCCCCCCCCTTTTCCTCTCTTTTTCACTCACACCACACCACACACACACACACCCCACAACATAAAAAGGGGAGGAAAAGAGAGAGAAGAGAGAAGAGAGAGAGAAGAGAGAGAGAAGTTTTCATTTTTTAAAATTTTTAAGGGGAAAAAATTCCCCCCGGGACGATGAATGAGCCAAAAGAGGCCGAGAACCCGTTTAAAAAACACAAAAAAAGGGGGGAAAAAAAAGTTAAAAAAAAACAGCAAGAAGAAACCCGGAAAAGGGAAAATAGCACAGAAATCACAAAGGCAGGGAACAACCATACCACAAACCCCTGGGATCCCCCCCACAAACCCAAACAAGAAACAAAAAGCAGGACTTTATCCCCTAAACCCCAAATAACTTTTCCTCCCAAAAAAAAGAAATTTTATAAACGGGGAAAATCCCACAGTAAAAAGGAGCTTATGTTTTACGGCTAAAACACAAGTTTTTTACGAATGAGAACTCATTTATCTACACACATTCAGAAAAAAGGGGAAAGCAGAAAAACATGAAACGTTCCCCCCGAAATTAAAGGGTGGACGGTGAAGGAACCCAAAGCCTGTTAGTTGGGAAGTTTTGGGGGCCCCAGAAAACCCAGGGGCTGCGAAGTTTTATGGTTTTTTGAGGGTTTTTTTTTTTCTTTTTGGGTTTTTTTTGGTTGGTTTTGGGTTTTTTTTTTTTTTTCTGTCCCCAAACCCCTGCGCCACCTCAGAAGGGGGTTGGGACCCACGCCGCCATTTTCCCCCAAAAACGACACCCGTCCCCCAGCCCAGCCTGGGCGGGCCCCCCCGAAAACCCCCGGCAAACCCGGGAAACCCCAGGGACCAAATCAAAGTCCCCAAAATTCCCCAAAAGGCAACCCAACCGGGGGAACACGGGACTGCTGCCGATCACTTTGGGGGTGTTCAGTGGCCTGTTTTTGATTTTAACATAAAGCAGGACCCCAACCCACTAACCCCCTACCGACGACAAGAAATTTCTTAAATCGCGGACCGGCGTTTAGTGAGCCTTCCCTCCGGAGGGCGCAAAACCAAACCCCCTCCAAACCCACACCCCCCTGGACTCGCCGAAAACCGGTGACCCCGACGGAACCCCAAACCCCAAACCAAAAGACGTGGAAGAAATGAAAATTTAGTTCACCATGGAGCAGGGCATGAAAACCCCCCAGAATTTGAACAATTTTTTTTTTTATGGGTGGAAACGAAAGAAAAAATGAGGATGATTAAGATGATTCTTTCGGATTTCCATTCCCGGGCGAGAGTACATGACAGGGC
>JAMYXO010005448.1:0-7500 GCA_033310375.1 Conus canariensis
TAAAATTTTCCCCTGTTTAATTCCAGTCCAGAGGGAAAAAACCCCCAAATTCCCTTAAAATTATTCTCTTTAAATTTTAACAAAAACAAAGCAAAATTTAAAATCACATTCAAAAAAATTTTTTTTTTTTTCCGAACCATTCAATCATCTTAAAGGACAGTTACACGCGCGGTCTCGCAAAAAGCCCAGGGGCCCAATCACATTCTCTACCCCCACCATGACACACTTCCCCCTACCCCTTTATCCCCACACTTCCAAAGCCCCCCAAATACACACTTCTCTATCCCCCCCAAAAACACCCCTAACCCCTCCCCAGACAGCACTTTCGATCCCCTTTTTATAACACACTTCTCTGAGTCACTCTAGGGACAGCATTTTCTCTGAGTCACTCTTATGACAGCACTTCTCTGATCACTCTTATGACAGCACTCCTGGGTCACCTTAAACAGCATTTTCTCTGGGTCACTCTTATGACAGCATTTTCTCTGAGTCACCTTATAAACAGCACTTCCTCTGATCACTCTTATGACAGCACTTCTCGGGGTCACTCTTAGACAGCCTTTCAGTCACCTTAAAGACAGCACTTCTCTGAGCACTCTTATGACAGCATTTTGTCCCTTATGACGCATTTCTCTAGTCCCTTTATGACACACTTCTCTGGTCACTTATGACCAGCACTTCTTTTAGTCACTTTTATGACAGCACTTCTCTGATCACTTATGACAAAAATTCTCTGAGCCCATCTTAAAAATTTTCCCTTCTTCCAAGACAAGAGCAAAATTTTAGAAAAGATTTAACCCTCAGAACAAAAACTTACTTTGAGAATATTTCGACAGGGTCGCCCTGTTTTTTCTTCAGCTCACTGTTTCTGTTTTGGCAGGAGGGGCCCCGGTGGGGGGACGTTTTGTAGGGGGAATAGTTGTCAGGATTGATTTAGAAAAGGGGGGGGAAGTTTCAAAAACCGATCCGTTCAGGCTGGGGGGGTCTATCTGATTTCGAAAAGGGAATTTAAATAGTACACGGCCCTATTGATAAAAAAGAAGACATAAATAAACCAGGGAAAAGATTAAAATTTTTCCTAAAAAATCTCCGGAAACAAAGGCAACGAAAACATGTTTTTTGCTATCAAAACTGCGTACAGGACAGTAGGATTGAAAGGTGCATTATGCGCGGGGTAAAACCATTGTTCGCCTCTAATTTTTTTTATGCCTAGCCCCTTCAAATCGAAAAACGGGGTTTTCTGCATTTATTAAAAACATGACTGGACAAAAAAAAGTTCGCAATCGCAGGGTTTTTATCAGACATGGACGAAATAAGTTTTTGCATAAAGGCAGGTTTTTTTTTATCGGTGATTTGGGGGGGTTTGGGTTGGGGTGGGGGGTGGGGAAAGGTGGGTGCGGTGTTTGGTGTGGGGTTTTGTGTGGGTGTGGGTTTTGGGGTGTGTGTGGTGGGGGGTTTGTGGGGGTTGTTTGTGGGAAAACAAAAATTCTCTTGTACCCACGTTTTAAAAAACACCCCATTTTGTTTTTCCCATTTCCAGGTTTTTCTCCCAAAAACACAGGGCTGTCGGGAAAAGGGCTCGGGAGATACTAAAAAAAAATTATCTGGGAAACCTTAGCCCCATGGGAACAGAAAAATTCCCCCTTTCCCCCCAACCCCTTTGGGGGGTTTCAGGGGGGGGAAAAACTTTTTTTTTGGAAAGTGAGTGCTTTTTTTTAAAAACACCAATTTGGGGGAAAACGCCCTCTTTTTTTTGGGTCCAACCTGAAAGAAGACACCCCTGGAGACCCGGAGGGGCCCTCCTTTATTTACCCCGGGCTTTTTTTGGCCCGGGCCCTTTTTTTGGGTTAAAAATTTTCGGGTCAGGGAAAAGCCCCTCATCCCCCCTGAGAAAAATTTTTTGAAAAACAGCACCCAAGTACTATTTTTAATTTTAAGGGGGCCCAAAGGGGCCCCCTGAAAAGTAAGGGGTTTTTTAAATTTTCCCAATTATAATTTCAACCAGGCAGTGGGGGACTGGAAAAAAAATTTAAAAAGAAAATTTTTTCCCCAAATTTTTAAAAATTTTGCTTCAAAAAGTTTTTGCTGTAAATTTTTCCACTAAAAATTTTGGGCCCCTTCAAAATTGTTTTTTTTTCTTTTCCAAAATGAAAAATAAACTTTTGAAAATTTTTTCAAAAACCTGTTTTATTTTTTTTAAAATTTTTTTGCCCCTTTGGGTTAAAATTTTTTAACTGTTTTTTAAACAGGGATAAATTTTTTCATTTGTTTTTTTCTAAAGATTTTTTTATGCAAACTATTTTTAAAAATCATAAACTCGGATTTTAAAAATTTTTAAAATTGTTGGAGAGAGGTTTTTAAGGGAATTTTTAATTTTACTTTAGGTTCATTTTTCCAAAACGTTTCGTTCCGGGGAAATTTGGCCGGGGTTTTTTGTAAAGCGAGACGGGGGAAGGGTTTTTTCCGAACGTTTTTTTTTCCCGGGTTGACTGCAGGATGGGGTGGGGTTGTAAAAACTTTTTTGTGAGGGAAGGGGGAAATTTTGCTGCAATGTCCCCACCCCAGTTTTACACGTCGCTTCACCCTTGAAAAAACAAGAAACATGTATAGGGTAAAAGGGTTTTTTTAAGAAAAGGGGTAAAAAGGGGTTGTGTAGTTTTTTTTTTGGTTTGGGATCTTTTTTTTTGTTTTTATGTCTTTGAGCCCACTTGTAAATAGAAAGGAATTGCTAAAATTAAAGGTATGAAATCTTTTTTTGAAAAACCTTTGTGAAAAAGAGGGGGATTTGGATTCCCGTAAAACTTGCCCATGCGCTTTGGGAATTTGAAAAAGAAATTTGGTAGACAAAATTTTCCAAAAAAAAACGGGGCGGGAGCTGATAAAGGTGGCAGGGGAGGGGGGGCTTTTGGTACACATTTACCGCCCATTTGCCTTCCTTCAAAACCTGCCCCCCCCCACCCTCCACCCCCTTGCTTTCACACAAATGTGCCCCCCTCGCCCTTTTCCCTAATACCCTTATTATGCCCCCCCCCATTTTCTGCCCTTTTCTATAAAGAAAAAATTAAAATACTCCTTAGGAAAAAAACCCCCGCTGGACCTTTATGCGGTATAAAACAAAAATTTTTTTTTTTTATTTTATTCTTTTTTTAGTAACTACAAACAAAAAAAGATGGGGGTCCCCCCTCTCTCCCCCCTCGGGGAAAATTCCCCCTTGAACAGGGCGCGTAAATTTTTCAAAAGCGTGCTTTAAAATTTTTTCATTTTTTCATTTTTTTTTGGCGTTTTTTTTAAAGTTTATTTTACAAAATTTTTTTTATTGCAAAATTTTAAATTTCCCTGATTAATACAAAAAAGAAAAATTTTAATAAAAATTTTTTGAACTCAAGAGGGGCCCCTAAAAATTGAAAGAAAATTTTCAAGCAAATTGAAAACTTTTGGTTTGATTATTGTTGTGTGAAAACCCCTGGGTACATTTACCCCCTCGCTACAATTTTCAGAAATTTCACCTTGTCACTTTTTTGGTGTTTGGGGTGGTTTTAATTTCAGGGATTATTTCCCCAGAAACGGTGTTTTTTTACAACAAAAAAGGGGGGAAATTAATTTTCATTTCCCGGGAAAAACCGGGGCCCCTGTGTTTAATTATTCTCGGGAAAAATTTTTTTCCTTTTTTAACCCCCCATGGAAAAATGTCAAAAATTGTGAAAATTTTCCCCACTGCAGCACTTCCTACACTACACAAAACCCCGACCAAAACCCAAAATGTCTGCTTTTCTTTCCTTTTAAAACCAAATTTTCCCTTGTAAGGGAATGGACAAAACCAACAAGATAAAAAAAACCTTTTAAACCCAACTAACAAATTCGAACAAAAACTTGGTTTTCTTCCTGCCCCCAAAAAAAAACGGGGGGTTGGGGGGAAAAACCCCCCCCCTAGAATTAAAAGGTATTCTCCCCTTTGGGTTAAAACCCGCCCGATAATAAAGTGTGCTTTTTCAGTTTTTTTGACTTTTCCCCCAGGTGAGTTTCCCCTTACCTTTTTTCCCACCCCTAATAAAATTTCCCCCCTCCACCGAAAACTTTTTTAACAAAACCGGTAAAAGGGAAATTTTTATATGGCCCAAACCCAAAAATTATCAAATTTCAGCCAAATATTTAAAAATAAAATTTGAAGGGGGAAACCTTTTAAATTTGTGCCCGGGGGTTTAGACTGTTTTGCCTGGAGCAAAAAAAGAATGTGAAACAGTTGGGGACCCCTTTGGGCCCCAAAACTTTTTCAGGGCCCAAACATAAATTGAGAAAAAAATTTCCCCCCTTTGCCCCCTGCTGGAACCCCCCCCCCACCCCTTTATCCAGCCTTTTGCCGGGAAAACCCCCTTTTGGTCCCTGAACTTTCCCTTGTAAACCCGCCCCCGGGCCCCTTTCTCCAAAATTTGCCCAAAACAGCCCCCCCCTCCCCCGGCCCCGGGTCACGGCCTGCTGCACTGGGGAGGGGCCCACCCAAAACCCAAATTCCCCGTCGTTTTTTTCCCTCCCACCCCCCTCCCTTTCCCCTCCCACCCCTGGGGAAAACGGGGGGGAAATCAGGGAAAACAGCCCCCCAACGATGTCCCCCCCCCCCCATGCCCCCCCCACGATTTCACCCGTCCCCCCAACCCAAGGGCGCAAAAAAAACAGGGCCGACGCCTGCCTTTGTTTTCACCCCGAAAATTTTACAGAAAAAAACCTCCCAATTTGTGTTTTGTTCCGCCTCCCTTTTGGTTAAAAAAAGAGGAATTTTAAAAATATTTTTAAAACTGCCTTTTTGACACAAACCTCTGATCCCAAAAAAAGGAAATTTCCCCAGGGGGAAAAGACTTTTTTTTAATTGAATAAATAAAAAAAATTTTTTTTTAAAAAAAATAAGAAACTCCCCTTGATCCAAAAATAAAATCGACCTCTTCACTTTTAAAAATTTTTAAAACCCCAAAAACAAACTTTTTTCCCAAATTTTAACAAAAAAAACCCAATTTTCATTTTCCCAAAAAAAAAACCCACCCCCCAAAAAAAACACCCCTTTTGGGAAAACATTTACATTTCTGAAAATAAAAAAACAAAAAAGGGCCCCCAGGGGCCCAAATCATTTTTTTCCCACCCCCAATTTACCCCAAAGCTGACTTTTGCCCCAACGTTTTTCCCCAAAATCTTATAAAAAACTTTTTTCACTGAACGCTCCCCTAAAATTTAAAAACTAAACAGAACAGCTACCCCCCCAGCGGGGGAACAAATGACAGGATAGAAAAACCCCACCAAAAAATCTCCTTTTCCCCGCCCAAAAAAGAAAATGAAAAAAAACGACCCCCTGCTCAAGTTTGGGACCTGTAAAAAACCTGAAATCAAAAAAGAAGAATGCCCGAAAATTTCCCGAAAAAAACAATCCTTTTTCCCCAAATTCCCCCCGGGCCCGACAAATAAAAACCAAAAATGGGGGATCCTAATAGAACTCCCTGCCCGGCCCCAACAAACCCCCGGGAAAAACTTTCCCCCAAAAAAAAAAAAACCCCCAAAAACGGGAAAAGACAAAGGAAAAACCCTTTTAGTTTTTTCCCTATCTGACACCAATTTTTAATCCCCCTTTTTTGTCTCCCTTCTGGGAAAAAAACAAACGCCCCAATTCCCCAATCCCAAAACCATTTTATTCCCCCCAAAATTTCCCCCACCCCTTCTGTCCCCTTTCCCCGCCCCCCACCCCACCTCTTTCCCTTCTTTTTTTGGGGATTCTGTAACTAAAATTTTAAAAAACCCAAACCCGGGAGAAAAAACTTCCCCCCCGGGTGGGAATTTTTTTGTACAAACAAAGTATTCCCCCGGCTTAACTTTTGAAACCTCCCAAAATTTTTAAATAAATTTTTTTTGCCTTTTTTTTGGAAACCCCTTTTTCCCCTTCAATCAAAACAATAAAGACGTCCCCTGGTCCCGTGGGTTAAAACACTGTCCCCCGGCCCCCGTCCCCTAAAGAAATTGGGACAATTTTTTGCCAGTCCCTTTTTTAAAAAAAAGTTTTTTTTCCAAGATTTTTTTCTTTTTAAAAATTGGTTTTTTTTTCCAATTCCCCCCGCAAAGGGGGGGGCCCCCCATAACATGAAAAAAATGCAAATTTTTTCCCTCCAACAAAAATTTCCTAGCCCTTGTCATTAAAGAGTTTAATGCCCTCTTCATAGAAAAACCCCATTTTCCTTTTTCAAAAAGCACCAAAATTTTTCCCAGGGGGGTTTTTCCCGCGCCAAAGAAATTTGGGAAAACGAAAACCCCGGGAACCCCCAACCCCAAAGGCAAAAGGCCCCCCGAAAAAGTTTTCCCTGTAAATTTAAAAAAGATGCGGTCAAACTGAAAAAAGAATCCCCTTTTTAAAAAAAACCGGGTTAAATAAATACCGAAAAAAAACCCCACTTTTTAAATTCCCCCCCAAAATAAAAAAAAAAAGATAAAGGGAAAATTTTCCAAAAAGAACGGATTCAAATTTTTTGGACGGGGTTCCTTTTTTTCCCCCCCCCAGGTCCGAGATGGCCCCTTTTTTCCTCTTTCAGGGGACCCCCCAAAAAAAAATCACAAAAAGCGTTTTCCCACGGGTCCTGAAAAATGGGAGGATTCCCCCCCCTTTTCAATTCCCCTTCCCCCCTACCCATAAATTTTTCCCCTCATTTTTCCCAAACAACCCCTTGGGCAACTAACCCAAATGCCCCCTTCCCCCCCCAATAAACCAAGCCCCCAAATCGTACCATTTTCCCTCTTCCAAATCAATTTGTGACCGGGAAAATTTTTTTCCCGTCAAAAAAAAATCCCCCCCAACCTTTTTTCCCCCCTTTCTACCATTCCGGCCAAAGGGCCCCTGTATCGGGAACCCCAACATCCCTCCAACCCATCATTTCCCCCCCTTAACCCCAGGTTTCCCGGGACAAAAGGGCCCTTTTCCCCACCCATCATGCCCCTCCCCTTTTCCCCTTCCCCCCTCCCCTCGCCCCGGGACCAAAAAATAAATCCCCCCTCCCCAGGGAGCCCCCCCCCCCCCACCCTTTCCCCTTCAACCCCCTGGGGGCCCAAATTAAAGAGAGCTGTCCCCCTCCCCTTTCCCCATGGCCCCCGCCCCCCCTCAAACCCTAAATCCCTGGGAAAAATTTTTAAAAGACAGAAGCCCCCTTCCCCCCAGAAAAACCGGGCCCTTTTTTTCCCAAATACCTGTTTTCCCCCCCCTCCCCCCCGGGAAAATTGGGGAAAATGAGACACCCTTTCAGCATCCCCCCAGTTTCCCAAATTTGGCCCCCCTTATTACCGGGGGTAAACAAACGGAAAATTTAAAAAAACCAAAAATGCCCCATAACACCCCAAAAGGGGTTCCCCTCCCCCTTTTTCCCCCAGCAAAAAAAAAACGTTTTCCCTTCCCCCAATGTTGAAAAAACCCAAAAATTTTTTTTGCCAGCAAATGACAAAGTTCCTAAGTAAACCTTCCCAAATTTTTTCCAAATTGGT
>JAMYXO010005448.1:12500-15445 GCA_033310375.1 Conus canariensis
TTTTTTCAATTTTTTTGGGGTTTTTTTCCCCTTTTTTTTGTTTCCCCCCTTTTTTTTTCCCCCTTTTTCCCCCCCTTCCCCCTTACCCTCCCCTTTTTTTTTTTTCCCCCCCTTTTTTGACTGTCCAAATTTAATTTTTTTACCTTTTAATTTCCCCCCATCCCAAAACCCAAAAAATAATCCCCCTGATCAAAAACTGAAAACTTTCCCAAATTTGTTTTCCTTTCAGGGCTGTTTTTTGTGATGTTTGGCCCCCCTAAAAAAGTCCAATTTTTTTTTTTTTTGGCCCCCCACAGTCCCCCTAAATTCCTTTTTTATTTGGCCATGGAACCTGAGACCTAGGAGGGTTCCATTGATCCAGGAAGGGCCCTAAATGGGGTTTTTTTTTTCTTGAAAGCGGGCAGGGACCCGTTTTTTCAAAGAACCTTGGGAAAAAGGGGCCCGGGGAAAATTTAGAACCCTTTTAGGAAAAAACCAAGGGGAAAAAATTTATGAACCCCCCCAAGGTTCCCCCTGAACCAGTTTTTGAAAACTTTTTAAAGATCAGGAAATTCATTAACCGGGAAGGGTCAGGAGATTTTCCCCCGAACTCCCCAGAACACTTCAAGTAAGGGTTGGGGGAAGTTCCCCAAAAAGAAACGGTTGGCCCAAAAGCTCCCCCAAAAAGCTTTTCGGAAAACCCCAGTTTCCATAAGAGGGGGCCCCAACCGCGGAAAAAAAAACATGGGAAAAAGGGCGAAACCCTTTTGGAAAAAACAGGAACCCAACCCCGTGTCTAAAAAAAAACCCAAAATTTCTTCGGGGCCTTAAAGGGTTAAGGCTTTTCAAACGTGGGGGGTTTTAAAATTTTTTTTTCGGGCCCCGAAAATATAAAAAAGTTATTCAACTGGAAAAAAAAAAAAAAAATGCCCAAAATAAAGGGTTTTTTTTCATTTAGACAGCCATTGGGCCCGCCCCGATTTTTTTTCCAAAATTCCCCCTTTTTATTTCTGGGTTTTTTTTATTTAAATTATTGTTTTTTTGTTTTTTTCATGATTAAATTTTTTTTGTTCTTTATTAAAACATTATCAAACAACCTTCCGCGGGCCGGCCCCCCTCTACTGCCCCAACGGGGTTTTTGCTTTTCCCGTCCTTTCGTTTTTTCCCCTTTCCCTTTCCCTTTCCCTTCCTTCCCCCCCCTTCCTGCATCCCTTGGCGGCCCGAAACTGGGAAAGGGCGGGGCAAAAAATTTAAAAGCCCCTTTGAAAGATTCCTTTACAGCTTTTCCCCCCCTCCCTTCCCCCCCTTTCCCCCCCCTTTCCCCCTGGGATCGATCATTGGCTTTTTTTCACTCCCCCGCCCCACAAAGACCCGGAACCGGGCCCCTTCCAATCCTGCTTTTCATTTTCATCCCGGTTTCCCCTTTATAGTTTCCCCCACCAAGACCCCCCTTTTACCTTTTTAAACCCCCCCCCTTCCTGGGCCCTTTTTCCCCCTTTTTTTCAATCCAAAGAAACCCAACGCAAAAAAAAATCACCAAAACAGACAGGTTTTAATGTTTGGAAAAGAGTTGGGGGAGAAGAGGAGAAAAGAAAAGAAAAGGGAGAGAGAGAGGAAAAGGGGAGAAGGAGAAGAGAGAAAAGAGAGAGGAGAGAGGGGAGAGGAGGGGGGAGGGGGGGGACGGTTTAAAAAAGGGGGGAAAAAATTTTCCCCATCTTCCCCAGAAAAAAAAATAAAAAATTTGGGGCGTTTTTTATGTTTTCCCCTCTTTTCCCGTTTTCCCATTTTTTTTCCCCCCGGCCCAATTTCCCGGGGCAACTTTTAACAAACCCCCCAAGGGGCAACAAATAGGCCCTTCAAGTTTTTGGATTTACCATTTTTCCAATTTTTTTATATCAGACGAGGCGGGGCCCTTTACGTTCACAATGTTTTGGGGGTTTTTTTTTGTGATTTTCCGTTTTTTTTAAATAACCGGTTTTTGGGGTTGGGGGTTGGGGGTGGGTTGTTTGGTGTTTTGGGGTGTGGTTTTGGGGGGGTGGGGTGTGTGTTGTGGAGGGTGGGAGTTTGGTTTGGGGCCGGGCTGGCGTGTGCGTGGTGTGGTGGTGTGGTGGGTGGTGGGTGGGGTTGTGCGGTTGGGGGCGGGGCGGGTGCGGGGGCGTGGTGCGTTTCGGGGTGGTGGGGTGGGGTTGGGGTGGTGGGGGCTTGGGTGCCCCCCGGGGGCGTGGTGGTTGGGGTTGTGTGTGGGTTTGTTTTGTGGGGTTGTTGGGGTTTGGGGGTGTTTGGGGTTGGGGGTAACAAACCCGCAACCCTTTTTTGGGCAAGCCCCGGTGCTTTCGACCCTCAATAAAAGCCCCTTCCCACTTTAAAACGGTTTTAATACCAACCCCCATCATTTCCCTTTCCCCTTTTTCGTCCCCCCATTTTACGAAGGGACTAAAAAAAAAAACGTTTCCCCAAACAAAAACTTCCCCATTTTTAGAAGAAAAAATAAGAAAAAAATGGAAACGGGGGAAAGGGGGGGAAAAAGGGGGGGAAAAAACAAACGTTTTTAAAAAAAAAAAACCTGTTTAAGGGTACAACAAGTGCAAGGAAAATTAAAAAAAGGGGGTTTTGTCACTTACCCGTAAAAGGGGCCCCCTGTTTTTTTTTTTTTCTATTGCCCAAAGGGAAATTAAAAAAAATTTGCCCCGTTTTATTTCCTGCTTTGGGTTTGATTTTCATAAGGGGGTTTAAGAACTTTTCCCAAAAAAATTTAAACAAAAGGAAGGGAAAAAAAATTGGAAACCCTTGTTTTTACTATTTTTATTTGTACTCCCCTGTAAAAAACATAGGGGCAAAGAGAAAGAAAAGGGGGAAGAGAAGGGAAAAGAAAGAGAAGAGAGAGGGGAGAGAAGAAGAGAGAGAGAGAGGGCTTAAAAAACTTTTAAAAGTTTTTTTTTTAAAGAAATCATAACCCCCTAAAAAAA
>JAMYXO010005449.1:0-15441 GCA_033310375.1 Conus canariensis
TTTTCGGGAAAGGTCAAAACCCAAAAAAGGAAAGGGGGGGCCCCCTTCCATTTCCGGTCTTAGATCTTCCCCCCCCTTTTCCCCCCCAAACAGGCTTTTTAAAATTTTCCCCCTTTTAAATTTAAAAAAATTTTTAAACTATATTTTTTTGGACACCATCGAACTGGAAATCAAAACCCGTATTTTTCCACTTTTTTTTCCCCCCCAAAAAACAAACCCCCCTTTTTGGGGAATTTTTAACGTCCCTTTAAAAATTCCCCTTGGGGTTTGGTCCTCATTTTTTGCAAAATCTGAGGGTTCTATAAAGATTACGCTTAGGAAGCAAACCCCCCCTTTGGGGCGCCTCCCTCTCTGGCAACTTCAGGTTTTGGGCCGGGAAGCCATTTTCCTTCAAACCCCGCTTTTTAACTGACAATTTCTCAGTCTAGAAGAGGGACTTGCCCATTCTGCTTTTTATGAAAACAGTGAGTTCAGTCAGAATTTTTTGTTTTTTTTTTTTTTAATTTAATTTTTTTTGAGTACAATACACCGCGTGTTTCCGGGTTCCTCGGGAGGTTTTTTCCGTTGTCTGCTGGCATTTCCCAGTCATGCGCCATCCACTACATCCCACTTCCATGCTCTTAATATCACAGGTTTCCAGTGTTCCAGGTTTTGTTTTGGGGGCCCCCTCCGCCATGTACAGTGTCTTTGAGGAGGCATGATTTGGGGCCTCCTGCCATGACAGTGTGTTGAGGGGGCATGATGTGGGGCCTCCTGCCATGTACAGTGTGTTGAGGGAGGCATGATTTGGGGCCCCCGGGCCATGTCCCAGTGTCGTTGATGGGGGGAAAGGGGGGAAAATTTTTTTGGGGGGGGCCTCCTGCCATGTACGTGTCGTTATGGGGGCAGATGGAACCCCTGCCATGTACATTCGTTGATGGAGGCATGTTTGGGGCCTCCTGCCATGTACATGTTTGAGGGGGGCATAAATTTTGGCCCCCTCCATGTAAGTGTCTTGATGGGGGCATGTTTTTGGGGGCCCCTCCATTTTCAGTGTCGTTAGGGCTTCGGGGGCGTATTTTTTCCTCGGGGGGTGCTACCCCCCCCTGCGGTTTTCCTGAAGCATTGGGGGGTGTCTCCATGTGTACGCTTTCCTGTTTTGACACGTTTTTGCATGAAGGGAGGACAGCCATTTTTTTTTTGTTTTTTTTTTGTTTTTTTACCCGGGACAGGCGACACATTGGGCCATTTCCCTTTCCCTCATTCCATCTTTTTTTAAATTTCGAAGGCAAGGGGAAAATACAAGATCGAGGGGGAAGTTATCCTACTAAATCCCCAGGCCATTTTTATTTAGCTGAGACTTCATTGAGCCCTTTTTCCCGGGGGGGTTTTCACCCCAAACTCCATGCGGGCTGCCTTCTGCATCTCTTCTTTCTTCGCCCTGTTTTACAATCTCTTCTCTCTCTCTTTTCTTTCCCCTTTGATTGGGTCCCCCCTTTTTTCTCTATCGCTAGCCCTTTTGGGGGGCTCCCCCTTTTTTTTTACTGTTTTTGGGCCCCCCCTTTATCTCTTCGCTACCCCAAAGTGTGTGTCGCCCCCTTTTTTTCACTGTTTTTGGGGGTCGCCCTTTTACCCTTTAAAGTAGCCACTGTTTTTGGGCGCCCGTTATTTTACTGATTGTGATCGCCCCTTTTCTCTTTAAAAGCTAGCCATGTGGGGGTCGCCCTGTTATTTCACTATTGTGATCGCCCTTTATCTCTACGCTAGCAAATTGTGGTCTCCCCTTTTTTTTACTGATTGTGATCGCCCCTTTATCCTATCGCAGCCACTGTGTTGGGGCCCGCCCCGTTTTTTTCCCCTATGGGGATCCCCCCTTTTTTCCTATCGCTAGCCAAAGTGTGTGTTGCCCGTTATTTCACTGATTGTAAAACGCCCCCTTTTATCTTTTTAATCTACCCCCTGGTGTGTCGCCCTGTTATTTCACTGATTGTGACGGCCCCCTTTTTCTCAAGCTAGCCATGTGTGTGTCTGCCCGTTATTTTTACTGATTGTGATCGCCCCTTTTTTCTCTAACCTACCCCAAAGTGTGTGTCCCCCTGTTTTTTTACTGTTTTGATCCCCCTTTTTTTTTTATCGCTAGACACTTTGTGTTGTCTGTTATTTCCTGATCTGACCTTTTTTCCCTTTCCCAAAACCCGTGCCCTGAACTTTCCATTTTTTGCTTGGGCTGAAGCGATCTCACATCCTTTTCTCCCCGTCCTCAACCCAAAGGTTATAACCCCTTTTTTTATCCCCCCCTTGTACCCTTCCCCCATGGTTTCAGGGGTAGCCCAGATTTTCTTGGGGCGTCCCCCGGGACCAAGTGGACCTTGACATTTTCCCCGGTGTTGTTGGTTTTTTGGGCCCCCAAAGGTTTTCCCCAGTGCAAAAACTGTATTTTTTTTCATAAAGAATTCAGAGAAACCGGGGTCACAGAAATGCAGACACCAGACTTTTAAATTGGGCCCGGGAAAGGGCCCTTTGGGGTTTAGCCTACAGGTTTCTGTCTGCCGGTTTTCTTTTCCCCTTTTCATTTCAAGGAGTCAACATACCCACCCCTGCGGGTCTCGCCCGGTTTTTCGTCATTGTTCGGGTGGCTTGGGTTGGGTGCAGGGAAAAGGAAAATTTTTTCACTGCTTTTTTTTTCCCCTTTTGCTGGAAGGGGGTTTTCCCAATTTTTTGTGGTTGAAAAACCCTTTTTTCATGAAAATTTTTTTCATTTTTTGTATGTTTTTTTTTTTTTTGATGGGAAAAAAAAGTTTTTTTCATCCCCCAAAGCATTTTAAAAAGGGGGATGGCCCTCCATTCCAGGGGGTTTTGGGGAAAAAGTATTTCTCGGGGGGGTTTTTTTTTAAATGATACTTTTTACGGCCCCCCAAAAAACCCGTACGGAAAATACCAAAAAAAAATTCCGTGCCCTTTCAGAAAGTTCCAGACCGTTGTCTTTCCTTTGTTTGGGGGCGTCATTGAAAGCCATTTGGGAAAAATTTCTCAGCATTTTTTTGGGGGTTCTTTGGGACTTTTTACATACCGAGGGTCAGCTGGTCATCTTGAGTTGGGGCTGTCCACATTCATATCCAAACCACTTACATAAAAACCCCCTTTCTCTGCCCAACATTTCGTTTTTTTCCGGACCCACATCCATGTTCAAACACAGCCAAACTCTCCGCAGGTGTTTCCCTTTCCCGGGGTTGAAAGACAAACCCCAAAAACTCATTTTCTGTAGGTAGGGGGCCCCCCGGGGGCCGGGGACAGAACACTTCTCCTAAACCCCTTCACGGGTGCCCTTGGGTGAAACTGGTCGTGTCACTCGGGGTTTTTCTTTTTGGGGGTGTAGGCTACACTCTACTGATCAGCAAAATTTTTATTGGCGCGGGCTTAAAAGTTTCTCCATGCGACCTGATCACTTTGCGGGGCAGTCAAGGACATTTGATATACAGCAGACGGGTAAAATTTTTTTTGGCCAGGGGAAACTTGGCTGTCGGCTTTTTTTTAACCAAAATTTTTTTAAACCCATCCCCTTTTTGGGGGGGTATCATATTAAAAACAAGTCCAAAAAGAAAGAGTATAAGGTCGTTAACCTTCACCAAAAAAAAGGAAAAAAATTGAAACTTAGACCTATTTCTTCCCTTTTTCTTCCATTAAAGTTCAGCGGTCAAAAATTTGAAGTTACTACCATTTTCCCACCCCCCATCCTCCCCACCCCCCTTTCCCCCGCACCCCCCCTTTCCCCCCCCCAAAAAATTTGTTTGTTTTTTTAAAATTTTAAAAAAAAAAAAAAAAAAAAAAAAAAAAACCCAAATCGAAGTGGCAAATAGCCCCTTTATGCGTTGGGCACCTGCGTGCATTCATTGTGTGGTGTGTGTGTGTGTGTGTGTGTGTGTGGTGTGTGTGTGTGTGTGTGTGTTGTGTGTTGCGTGAAGGGGCCCGGGGGCGTGCTTGCGGCGCGCGCGCGCAGTGTGGGAAAGAAAACAATTTTTTCCACCCTTGGGTTTTTTCAATTTGGTAGGGCACTTTTTTTTTTGTTTTTAATCATGAACAAAATCGAAAAAAAAAAAAAAAAAAAATAAAAAAAAAGAAAAAGAAAAAATTTTTAGCGTTTTTTTGTAAAATAAATTTTCCAGGGACAATACGGGAAGCGCTACATTAAAAACCCCCTTTTTTTTTAAAGAGAGGGGGAGAGAGAGGGGAGAGAGAGAAAAGGGGGTGGGGGGGGTGGTGGGGGAGGAGGGTAAGGGGGTGAAGGGGAGGGGGGGGAAAGGGGGGGAAAAGAGGGGGCCAAAGAGAAGAAAAGGTGGGGGCAAGAAAACAAAATCTTTGGGCATTGCAAAAACCCCCCGAGAACCCCCCCACAAAAACCGGCCCAACACAACCATGACGCCGGGAAACCCCGGGGAAGTAGAAGGCCTGGGCTCATAACATTGGGCAGAGAAATTCCCCAAAGAACAAACCCCTTTTTGGGGAAGGGAAGCGAAAAGAAAAGGAAAATGAACTGATGACTCGGTATGCCCCAAAGGATCTTTCGGTGTCAGAGAAATAACCCCGGGGGATACATCGTCAGACAAAGGGGCACTTCCACACACACAGACATTTACATCACAAACAAAAGCTTTTTGCACATCAAATTTTCAAACAAAAATCATTTGCCCTTTTGCAAAAGTAAACGTAGGGGTTTGGGAGAGTACACACCCAAAAGGAAAAATTTTGAATTGCTACACTTCTGGACACAAATTTAAAAGGGGGTAGGTAGTTTTGAGGTTTTTTTTCCCCCGCGGCTTTTTGTGCTCCGTCAGTTTATTATGTCATTTTTCTCAAGGGGGTAAATCACAAAACGTGTTCTTTTTATAAAATTTTGGTATAGGGGAAAAATTCAGTCATCAAAATCAAAATTCTTTTTCTTTTTAAAAATTACATCTGCATCAAGGATGCTTTTAAATTTTAAGGGTGTCATGAGTTTATGTTTAGGGGAAAGGGAAAAAATTTCCTCTGCTTTAAAATACTCTGATAGCAAAAGAATTTTCCTTTTGTTTTGTTTTAGAAAAAAAGAACAAACATTTTCCTTTTTTCCCCCCCTTGATTCAAAAATTTCTCATTTGGGGAAAAAAAAGTTAAAATCAATATCGTCCCCCTTGGGAAAATTTTTAAAATTGGGTCAGGCCCCTTTTCCCCCCCCTGGTTTTAGAGATTAACTTTAAGAATCTTACCCCCATCTCATTTAAGGGAAAAGTCTCTGCTTTTTGGTAAAAAACTTTTTCGCCCCTTTTCTGACCTTTTTTTTCCCCACACCGATTGTCCTTAAGCAGTGGGTACCAGAACATTTTCCCTACCCTACATGTGGTCTGAAAGTTTCTTTGTACAATTTCAGAAATTGTCTTTGTCAATAAAAAAGGGGGAAAAAACGTTAATCAACCCAACATTTGTTGCTTTTTCTGATTGCTTTTGAAATGTGGGTCAAAAATAAATCGCAGTCAAAAGGGGGCACCAAGGTCTTTTTCCTTGAGCATTTTTGGATCGTTTTTTTGAATCTCCTAATTTCATTGTGTAATCTCGTTTTTGGATTTGTTTTACCATTGTGATAACCTTGCACTTTTGGTCATTGAAATATAGTTCAACTTATGTGACCACTCCTGCACGCGTTGTCCAAGGTCTTTTGTATTATCCGGATAATTGACAGAGTCACGTAAATCTTCGTATCGTCGGCCAAAAATATTTTACACGTACTCGATATCACGTCCGGTAAGTCATTAATAAATATAGTAAAAAGGACTGGGCCCTGAATGCTTCCCCTGTGGATGCACTTAAAAACTGGTTGTCGAAGAGTACGCCAAACTCCGCTACCCCTCTGGTTTTCGGTCATCAGGAAAGTCCTTGATCCAGTCTAAGGAGGGGGCCGTCAATTCCATAATGTTTTCAACTTGATAATAGTCTTTTATGGCGGTACCGAGTCTAAAGCTTGCGGAAATCTAAAATACACTATATATACTGATTTTTTTCGTCTCAGTACATGTCGCAGTTTAATAATCACCATGACTTGGGTCAGTTGGGTCACTGTCAGATCTTTCATTTTTCGAAAGCCATGTTGACAGTCAGCAAAAAGTTTGAAATCCATGATAAAATATGTCACAAATTACATCCCTCACAATTGACCTCTCCCAGTGCTTTGCATGGAACACAAGTTAGGCTGATGGCCTATAGGTTACCCCGGGTCTGGTTCGAGCTCACATTTTTAATTATGGCAACAAACATACAGCACAGTTTTCCAGATTCAAATCGGGGGATACTTCCATGTCTTAGGTTTTAGTAAACAGTATGTCGAAGGAATGAGAGTTCCTTACTTAATTCTTTTAGGACTTTGGCCGGAATGCCTATCAGGTCGCCCCTGAGCCTTATAGGGTCAAGTTTTTTTTCAGTTTGGCCTCCACCACTGCTGGGGTGACTCTTATTTATGAAAGAGTTATACCTTCTATTTTTGTAGACGTAGTCATTATTAGGTAGATTGTATACTTGCTCTCGGGTGAATACACTTGAAAGAAATCTTGAGTGTTTACGCTTTCTCTGAGTCAGTGACTGCCATTCACCTGATATCCTTATTAAAGCTTTAATACATAGTGCTTATCTTCATTTTTCTTGCCACATATTTCCAAAAAGTTTTTTGGGGTTATTACTCTTTGAATTGGCCAGCTTTTTCTTTCTTTCATACACACCCATTACAAGCAGACAGAGATACACGAATTATTATGAAAGTGCGGTGATACTGAGAATGAAAGTGGGAGATACAACTATACAAACGCGATGACCGAGCACACACGCATGTATGCGATGCGATCTTTTTAAATGAAGGATGGGACAGAGAAATACGATTATTATCTTGTTATTCATGACTTTCTGAAGTTGAAAGAGCTCTGTGCAGGTAAAGTATAGGCTCAAGTATAGATCTATATTATTACTGTTTTTGACTGCTCAGTCATTTTCTGTAGGAATATTTGATTTTTCTTTTTTTTCTTTTTTTTTTTTATTGGTTTTGTTTTGTTCTTTAGATGGGCTTTAACAACATGGGTGTCACATTGACTGTGACACTGATGATGATCTGAAGCTGAATTCGCCTGCACTGGACTGGATAGGATGTTTCCTGTTAAGAAATCCCATCAAACAAAAAAGGTAACCAAAACAATAAACAATAGCACATGAAGGGAGCTTCCAAACACTATGCTTTTGGCAAAACAGGCTCCTATATTCTTTGACAATGCTACTGCTGCTTTCACTGAGATGAAATGCCACAACAAAACAAAACAAAACAAAAAAAAAAACCCCCCCCCTCCTCCCACCCCCCCCCCCAACCACCTTCCATCTCCTCCCCCACCCATACCCATCACCTTCCACTCACAATTCCCATAATTATATATCTATAACAACCCCAAAAACCCCCTCCCCAACCCCCCCCTATCCTCACTTCTCCATCTCACCCCCCCCATTAACCTCATCCCAACAAAAAAACTCCTACAATAAACCCCAACAATACCTACCAAAATCAAAAAAACAACCCCTACCCCCACCCAACACCCACTAACTCACACAAAACCCCACCTAAACACCCCAACCCCCCCCCACACCAAAAACCAACCCCCAACCAACACCAAATCAATACCCCCAACACCACAACACACCAACAAAAAAAAAAAATAAAAACAAAAAAATACCAACAAACAACCCCCCCAACCCAACACCCCAACCAAACAAACAAACAACCCCAAAACCCCACCAAAAAACCACATCCACCCCCCCCCACCCAACCACAAAATAAACCACCACCCACCAACCCAACCCCCCACCCCACCAACCCACCAAACCCCCCCCCCCAACCACCCACCACAACAAAAAACTCCACCCCAAATCTCTTATCTCTCACTAAAATAATCAACAATAACAATTAAATAATACAACAACCCAGTGTACAACACTTTACATCAACACTCTATATAAATCTAGTAACAACACCAATCACTCTCTCCCTCTAATTCACAAACCAATAACTTTAACTATACAAATAATCATATAATCTATAGACATAATACAACCAAAGAATAACTAAAATCAACACACACATAACATATATAACCCACCCACATCCACCCTCTATTACACACTCACACACCCAATTATCACTCACATATAGATATAGATATAGATAGATATAATTTCCACATATACTCACTATCCGCTACACACAATCACACTACTACACACCATTACCATCAAATCTAAATTTTCCATAAAACACCCCATCTTCTCCACACTGCACTCCATCACAGCTCGCCACACCATCCCACACACTATCTCACCCCCACACAAAACCCCTCAACTCCCCTCCACCCCTAACCTATAAACATTTTTACACCTAAACAATATATCAAAGTCACTCTCTTGAGAATAGTATCTTAAAAGTCCAGATAGTATAGGGTATCTTATAGTGAACTTTTTCTTCATACTATTGATAGGTTGTCATACAAATAGTATTATCTAGTTATCGGGAGAGTGTGTCAATTTACCCTATCCTCAAACCCCAATATATCTATCTAGATGGTTCCAGAAGATAAGAGCTATGTAAGTATATACACCTCTCTATACTCTCTATCTCTCTCACTCGGCTCACCCACCCTACCCCTTACTATATATCACACTATGTTCTCGCGCTTAAGTGGTCCTAACTATAGAGAGAGATCATCCCGCTGAACATAGTGTGTGTCATAATTTGTCCTACCTATCATTGCATATGAATCTTTCAACTATATTTATACCATTTGTCGAAAATCATTTTTCTTCCTAGAGATCAGATCGAGATATAGAGAGAGATATTATTGTACAGCGCATTTTCAAATTATCACCTCAGAGTAGAGAGAGATATAGAGAGATGAGAGTCGCGCAGCTGCCTCACTCTCTCTTCTCCAAAGAGAGAGAGACTGATATAGAGAGAGTGCTCGTGTATTATTTTTTTTATCTTTACAATTCTTCCACTGAAATTACCCAGCTTCAGTTAGTAGTAATGCGCATGCTCTCTGATATGTACTCATGTATTGAGTGGGTTTTCAGACAGATCACTGGTCCCCCCAAACAAACCACCAGTATCCCGCCCCTTTCCCACGACTTTTATTTTTCTGGTGTAGAATCGTTGTTGTTGTTATTCATTTACTCAGCGCGATCACTCGCACACGCATATCCATCTATTTAGTGTCCTCGTTGCCCTTCGCTCGCTGCGTGTGTGTGTGTAACCACCCTCAATGACTCATCCCCACCCCATTATATAGATATATATTCTCGCACGCTCTCTCAGATAAGAGAGAGAGCACATTGTCCCTGGTGTCAGAGCAACTGTGTGTGTGTTGGTTCGAGGTGTGGGGGTGTCATCTATATTTTATATCGGTTGTTGTGTGTGTGTGTGTGACCCATTTAAGACATATAACTTGGCATATGTGGGGCTGTCTTCTCTCTCACTCTCACTCGTAGTTATTTATATTGCGATATTGTGACTATGAGACTCTCGCAACCATTTGAGAATAGAGAGTGTAGATCTCTCGAAGAGTGTGTGTCAAGATCGCGTGTTGTGTCTCTGGTTGTGCATCCGATTTTTGGAGAGATAGAGGCGGAATGAAGTATGAAAAACCATAATATTATGAAAAAATGATTTTCTAACGAGGAGCTTGTGAGCGTCTTCTGTGTATGACACTTCATCAGTGATATACACGCAGAACATCGCGACAGCCACTCTGGTCTATCTTCTGACATAGACTTTAGTCTGGTTTAAAAAAAAAAAGACCAACCTTCTAAATGAATGAAATCATTAAGCTTTTTCACTGAATCAACAACTCCATTGTCTTAAATCTATACTTATGTATTATCTTCATTGTATTTCTTAAGAAATCAAATTTTCTTATTATTATCTACAAGAAATTTTGAGTCTGTGATCGAATAAAGAGGAGGTTTTTTTTTCAACTGATAAGCATTGCCCCTTTGAGAAAAGTTTTTTAAAGATATAGCGGTGAAAAACTTAAGGCATTAATAGATATATACAATAAACTTGACAAGGGAGTTCTATGGAGGAGAGACGTCAAGGAGAAGAGGAGGAACAGGGGAAAAATTGAAGTACGTTAGTGTGGTCATTTCATGTCTCTGATATGTCAAAAGACTGCTTCAAATGTGAGGCTAAAAAAAGAATTGTGTCTTACTTTCGCCGAATACTTACACAAAATAACGGTAGTTAAATATAAATGCTGTTTACATGATTAACAAGATACTACATCCTGTTTGTATTTCATAAAAAATTACAAAGACGTAGTGCAGAGCCTGTAAGGGGCCACTCCAAAAACTTAACTGTGTAGCATTTTGACATTTTAGTGCAATATACGACAACAACCAATACAACAACAACAACAACAGTAAGAAGAATAGCAGTTCACATGCTTGTGACAAGTCAGAATTAAAAGCATTTTAGTCACACATTAACACTTTGCGCATGACAGGCACAAGCAGACTTTAGAAGAAGCTATTACTCACTAGTTATCATGTAGTTTTATGACTTGAATCTACAAAAATCAAAATGGCTGACGCAATGAAGAAAACATACGGCTGAAAAAAAATCAGGTTCAGCTTTAAACATTTTTGTTCTGCTCATTCTTCCTATCTCACTGGAATTTGAGCTTTTTAAAAAATTTTAATGAAATAAATACAACTGTTCACCTTGATCTAATGCGGTATCAGTTTCAATTTATGGTGCTGCTCAGTCCTTGAGGAAGGTTTGTTTTTTTTCTTCTTTTTTTGTTTGTTTTTGTTTGGTTTGTTCTTGTTGTGGCATTTATCTCCAAAGTGTGAAGCAGCATAGCATTGTCAAAGAAATCGGGCCTGTTATGCAAAAGGCATAGTGTTTGGAAAGCTCCCCTTCATGTGCTGTTGTTTATTGTTTTGGTTTAACCTTTTTTGGTTTTGATGGGGATTTCTCTAACAGATAATCCTCTCCAGTCAGTGCAGCGAATTCAGCTTCAAGATCTATCAGTGTCATCAAGTCAACTGTGACAACCATGCTTGTTATAGCCACATCTAAAGAACAAAACAATAACCAATAAAAAAAAAAGAAAAAAAAGAAAAAATCAAATATTTCCACAGAAATGACGAGCAGTCAAAACAGTATATATGAGCTCTATAACTTGAGCCTATACTTTACCTGCACTGTGTGTGCGTTCACACTTCAGGAATGTCATGAAATTAAAAAGATAATATTCGTATTTCTCTGTCCCATCCTTCTCTTGAAAAAGATCGCATCGCATAAATGCGTGGTTCGTGCTCGGTCGCGGTGTGTATAGGTGGTATCTCACTTTCATTCTCAGTATCCACCGCTCTTTCATAATAATGCGTGATATCTCTGTCTGGTGTT
This sequence comes from Conus canariensis, assembly GCA_033310375.1. Taxonomy (NCBI): domain Eukaryota; kingdom Metazoa; phylum Mollusca; class Gastropoda; order Neogastropoda; family Conidae; genus Conus; species Conus canariensis. The sequence continues at coordinate 11,441 of JAMYXO010005449.1, forward strand.
CAATGGTGGTGGCATGAGAAAAAAATTGCTGCCAGCAAACAAGGAGTTAACCCAAAAAAACTTTTGGAAATATGTGCAAGAAAAATTGAGATAAGCACTAGTATTCGGCTTTAATAAGGGATTCCAGGTGAAATGGCAAGTCACTGACTCAGAGAAAGCCCCCGCCCGGTCGCGTATAACACACTCAATGATTTATTTTCTGAAGATAAGATGTTATTCACCGATGAGACAACGTAGACAATCTACCTAATATGACTTCGTCTCAAAATCGTTAGAAGGTATAACTCTTTCAGAAATAAGAGTCCCCCAGCCGTGGTGGAGGCCACAAAATGAAAAATCTTGACCATATAAGGCTCAGGACCTGATAGGATCCGGGCCAAAGTCTAAAAGAATTAAGTAAGGAACTCTCACAATGCTTTCAGCATACTGTTTATAAATCCTTGAGACATGAAGTATCAGGATGACTGGAAAAACTGCTTGATGTTGTTGCCCATATTTAAAAGGGCTCGAAAAACAGGAACCCGGGTAACTAATAGGCCAGTAAGCCTAACTTGTTTACATGCCAAAGCATTGACGAGTCAATTGGAGGGATGTTATTGTGACATATTTTAATGATTGCAAACTTTTGCTGGACTGTCAACAATGGACTTTCGATAAATGAAAAGATCTTTGAAGACCCAACTGACCCAGTCATGGATGATTTAACTGGCACTTGCTGATGAGCAAAAAAATCAGTCAGATATAGTGCTATTTTAGATTTCCGCAAGCTTTTGACTCGGTTACCGCATAAAAAGGACTATTGATCAGAGTTGAAAACATTATGGGAATTGACGGCCCCCTCCTAGACTGGATCCAAGGATTTATGACTGACCGAAAACAGAGGGTGAGGGTTGGCGTACCTCTTCGGACAACCAGTTTTAAGTGAGCATACCACAGGGAAGCATTTCTGGGCCCAGTCCTTTTTACTATATTTATTAATGACTTAACGGACGTGATACTCAGTACGTTGTAAAATTTTTGCCCGACGATACGAAGATTTACGGTGACTCTGTCAATTATCCGGATATCAAAGGACCTTGGACAACGTGCAGGAGTGGTACACATAAGTGGAACTTATATTTCAATGTCCAAAAAGGCAAGGTTATGCAAATTGGTAAAAAAAAATCTCCAAAACTGATTACACAATGGAAATTAGGAGATTCAAATGAAACGATCCAAAATGCTCAGAGTAAAAAGACCTTGGTGTTACCTTTGACTGCGATCTTAGTTTTGGACCAACATTTACAAAAAGCAATCAGTAAAAGCCAACCAACAATGATTGGGTTGATTAGACGATCTTTCTCCTTTATTGACCCAAAGAATATTTCTGAAATTGTAACACAAGCACTTATAAGACCAATGTAGAGTTTACGGAAATGTTATCTGGTAACACTGCTTAAGAGACAATCGGTGTCGGTTAGAAAAGGGTTCCAGAGAATGAGAGACTTAGTTATTACGAATGCAGAGAATGACTTATGCAGATAGAGCTAAGATATCTTGAGTTACCATCTCCTAAAAGCCAGAAGGGTAAGAGGGACCTGTTACATAGTATATAAACTATTTCACCAAGTGGGACGATATTGTTTTAACTCTTTATTCCAACGGTGAGTAAGTCTGATATAACATGAGGCAATGAGGCAAATTGTTTGTTCGTTTTTCTAATATCATAATCTAAGGAGAATATTCAGTTTGCTATCAAGAGTAGTTAGCAGCTGGAATTCTCTTCCGGACTAACATTAAACTCTCTGCAACACTTTAACTTTAAAAGCATTCCTTGTGCAGAGGTAAGTTTTAAAAAGTAAAGAATTTGATTTTGGATGACTGAGAATTTTCTCATACCAATATATATATGTAACCGTAACACGCTGTGATTTACACCCCTGGAGCAATACTGACATAATAAAAACTGAGGAGCACAAGAAACGCCGCGTGGATATAAAAGCTCCTACCTATGCCTAGCCCTGCCTTAATTAACAGTGTCTCAGAAGGTAAAAAAGGGGGGGGGGAAAAAAAAGGGGGGGGGGGAAAAAAAAAAAAAAGGGGAAAAAAGGGGGGGAAAAAAAAGGGGGTTTAATTTTTAAAAAAAAAATTTTTTTTTTTTAAAAACCCAAAAAAAAAAAAAAAAATTTGGGGTTCAAAAACCCTTTAAAAAAAAACCCGGGGACCTTTAAAAATTTTAAAAAATTTAAAAAAATTTTAAAAAAAAAAAATTTTTTTAAAAAAAATTTTTTTTTGGGGGAAAAAAAAAAAGGGGAAAAAAAATTTAAAAAAAAGGGGGAAAAAAAGGAAAAAAATTTAAAAAAAAAAAAATTTTGGGGGGGAAAAAAAAATTTCCCCCCAAAAGGGCAAAAACCCCCTTAAAAAATTTTTTTTTTTTTTTTTAAAAAAATTTTTTCCCAAAAAATTTTTAAAAAAAAAAAAAAAAAAAAAAAAAACCCGGTTGGAAAAAAAAAACAAGGGAATAAAAAATTTTTTTTTTCCCCAAACAAATTTTAAAAATTTTTTAAAATTTTAAAAAAAAAAAGGGGGGTTTTTTTTTTAAAAAAAATTTTTTTTTTTTTTTTCCCCCCAAAAAAAAAAAAAAAATTTTTTTTTTCCCCCCCTTTTTTTCCCAAAAAAAATTTTTTCCGAAACCCTTTTTTTCCCAAAAAAAAAAAAAAAAAAAAAAAAACAAAAAAAAAATTTTAAAAAAAATTCCAAACCCCCCAAAAAAAAATTTTTTTTGGGGGGGGGGCCCCCCTTTTTTTTTGGGGGGGATCCCCCAATTGAAAAACCTTTTTTGGGGGGGGGTTTTTTAAGCCGGTTGTTTCCCCCTTTAATTTTTTGGGAAAAATTTTGGGGGGGGGGGTTTTTTTTTTTTAAAAGGGTTTTTTTTTTTTTCCTTTTTAAAAATTTTTTTAAAAAATTTTTTTCCCCCGGGGGGAAAAAAAACCGGAAAAAATTAAAAAAAAAAAAAAAAAAAAAAAAAAAAAAACCCCCGGGGTTTCCCCGGAAAATTTTTTTTCCCCAAAAGGAAAAAAAATTTTTTTCCCCCCCCCTTTTTTTCCCCTTTTTTTTAAAAACCCCCCCCCCCAAACCCCCCCCCCCCCTTTCCCCCCCTTTCCAATCCCTTTTTTCCCCCTTTTTCCAAAGGGGGGGGGGGTTTTTTTTTTTGGGTTTTGGGGGGGGGGAAAAAACCCCCCTTTTTTTTTTTGGGGGGGAAAAAGGGGTTTAAAAGGGCCAAAAAGGGCCCCCCAAAAAAAAAAAAGGGGAAAAAAAAAGAAAAACCCCCCGGGGGGGAATTTAAACCCCCCCCCCCCCCCCTTTTTAAAAAAAAAAAACCCAAAAAAAAAAAAAAATTTTTTTTTTTTTTTGTGTTTGGGGTTTTTCCCCTTTTTTTTTTTTTTTTTTTTTTTTTTTTTTTTTTTTAAAAAAAAAAAAAACCCCCCGGGGGGGGGGGGGGAAAAGGGGGGGGGGGCCCCCGGGGGGGGGGGGGAAAAAAAAAAAAAACCCCAACAAAAAAAAAAAAATTTTTTTTTAAAATTTTTTTTTTTTTAAAAACACCTTTTTTTTTTAAGGTTTTGGGGGGAAAAAAAAAAAAAACCCCCAAAAAAAAAATTTTTTTTCCCCCAAAAAATTTCCCCCAAAAAAAAAAAAAAAACCCTTTTTTTTTAAAACCCTTTTTTTTAAAAAATTTTTCCCCCCCCAAAAACCCAAAAAACCCCCCAAAAAAAAAAAGGGAAAAAATTTTTTTAAAAAAAAAAAAATATGGGTTTTTTTTTAAAACCCCCGGTTTCCCCCTTTTTTTTTGGGGGAAAAATTTGGGGAAAAAAACCCCCCGGGAAAAAAAAATTTAATTTTTAAAGGGGAAAAAAAAAATTTTTTTGAAAAGGGGGGAAAAAAAAAGGGGGGAAAAAATTTTTTTCCGGGGTTTTTTAAAAAATTTTTTTAAAAAAGAAAGGGAAAAAATTTTAAACCCCCAA